>NCQT01049067.1:0-10608 GCA_002740465.1 Stenocereus thurberi | reverse complement strand
TTGTAATAGTTGTTCTTCTCCTTCATTGCTCTTTCTACGTTCATCGCAATGTCATATAGGTTCACGTAGAAAATTTACTGACGCACGGACATCCTCTCTTTAATGCTTGGGTTGAGCTTGGCCTCAAAAATGATTTGTCTTCGACTTCTCATCAACTACAAAGGCAGGGGTGAAATGAAAGAGTTCTATAAATTTGGAGGCATACTCCAATATGCTCAGCGCCCCTTGCTGCAATTACATGAACTCATTCTCCTTAACTTTCCGAAAGGACATAGGATAGAAGAGGTTCTTGATCAACTCCTTGAACCTTTTCCAGTTGAGTCCAAGCTCATACTGTTTCTCTCGCATAGTCGCCCACCAGAGGTCGGCTTTGTCCTTAAGA
Organism: Stenocereus thurberi; assembly: GCA_002740465.1. Lineage (NCBI taxonomy): Eukaryota > Viridiplantae > Streptophyta > Magnoliopsida > Caryophyllales > Cactaceae > Stenocereus > Stenocereus thurberi. The sequence continues at coordinate 10,226 of NCQT01049067.1, read as the reverse complement.
TAGAACACCGCAAGTCCTACCTTCCACTCTTCAGGGCATTGGAGGGCATTGAACAACTTCTCCATACCTCGAATTCAATCTTCGAAGGCCTTGTTGTTGAGGACGCCATTGTAGATCGGTGGGCTGTGACTGGTGAGTCTTTTAAACATATGGGAGTTGTCCTCCTCCATCTTCTTCTCCTTCGCATCCATCAGTTTCTGAAGGTGCTTGTTCTATTGCTGTAGCTAGTCGCCTTGTTTCTGTAGCAGTTTCAGCAGTAGGAGATTGGTAAGGTCTGGTCTCGTAGGTGGATTGGTTTTATCCACCTGACTGGGAGGCCTATTCCCATTTTGGGGATAAAGCACTTCTAGTTGTTCCCTCAGACTGGCCATGGGAATGTCCGGGTTCACGTGGGGCCTTGGAGTGGGGTAGGGCCCGGTCTGAGATTCACCATTATCTCTCGACATCCTACTTAGGAAACAAGGTGAATTTAGTTACTCCACTAATAGTTCGCAACACACGTGCTTTCATTTAGTGGCATCCTATGCTATATTATCATATACAATAAACTTACAGTTTTTTCACAGTCACATTCACTTACCTATGCTCACGTGGCCCAGTCTCATCTCCACATGTCCCATGCACATCTCATTAACAATAACGTCATTCACATATTAATGCATATATAACATAAATTCACAATTCTCGACCAATCATAACAAACAGTTGTATCCATGTAACTCAATAAAGTTTCTAATGCATAAATTTGAAATAATAACTGCTCCATACACCAATACTATCATTACATAAGTACTTTGGCAAAACATCCTAGTTGAAGCTGACTAGCAAAAAGGAAAGATAAAATAAACATAACAGTCTTAAAAAGCAAAACTCGTAGTAACTACTAACATCTACTGCTCAGGGGCGTCCATTGGGCAGGTATCAGGGCACATCCTATCGCACCTTCCCCGCTTCCATTGAGTAACCTCAGGCTTGGGTTCTTCCTCAACTGAATCCTCTGCCAGGTCATCCTCTACTACATGTTCTCCCTTGGGGTCCTCATCTTCCAAGGGCTCTTCCTCAGGGTCCTCTTCTAGGTCTTCCTATTCCATAGGGTCTTCATCGGGGTCATCCTCCTCTAAGAGTTCTTCCTCAGGGTCCTCTTCTGGGTCTTCCTCTTCCATAGGGTCTTCCTCGGGGTCTTCCTTATCTAAGGGTTCCTCCCTGGGGTTTCCCTCCTCGATTGGTTCCTCTCCCAGTTCCCCCTCTCTATGTACCAGTTCGTTTTCCCCTACAGACTCCTCCTCATCAGTATCCTTCTCCGCTGGGGATGGTGGGGTCTCATCCTCAGCACCAGGGGTGGGAGGTTGATCATAGGGGCCCACATCTATTAGATGATCGACTAGCCCTACTAGGTTCATTCCCATTAGTTCCCAATCGCATGAACAACACCTATTAAAGAAACTAAACAGTCTAGTCTTATAGGGTGAAGTTCCCTAACCTTGTAACGCCACATTAGGGCATCCACGAGAGTTAGGACAAAGAACAGGGCTTGATTGCTCCTAAATCTCAAACAATCCTTTCGTATTTCCTCTAGTCTCCCATGTATAAAAGCCTCAGCCTGCACTAAGTGGCTAGCTAGACTAACCCTGAGTCTCTTTTCCATCCTCCGATAGCGGCGACGATGGCCCATACAACCACAATGATGGGTCCCATTCATCCTATACATTAACAATTCCATATCATAGGCATGTTCACAAGTAAGCGCATGCAGACATGCCCCTATTCCCATCCTACACTCATGCTTCGTGTAGTCCTTAGGTCTATAGGTTTTAATTTTTATCCCTAATTACAATATTTTAGGCAATCCTTCAGGTCAGTTAACCTGTGCTCTGATACCACTTTGTAACACCTCTATTTATCTCATCCCTTTTTATTTACTAATATTAACTTACGTGGCATTCAAAAACCTAAGTGGGGTGCTACCGCCGTAGGCTAAGTATAAACAAAAAACATTAATGCAAGTTTATTCTTAAATCATATCATAAGTCTGAGGCCTGACGTCAAATATAACAATGTCCAACAGACTAATAATAATCTCTAAAAAAATTTTAATCCAAAACTAATTCTTCTCAATTAAATCATAGATAGCAGGGCCTTGCTCTAATTCGGGTTCCCATCCCCATATTCATGCACTTCACTTGAGAACAAAATATTTGGAATAGTGAGATAAAACTCAATAACAACCACTCCTAATAGTAAAAATGCGCACACAAATTCATTTCAAACCATTTTAGGGGTGCAAACACAAGCGGTTTCAAGTACTTATGGATTCTTAACATGAACATATAATAATCCAAGCCCGGCTTAATTAATTTCAGGCTACAAGGCCGAGCAACCCTACTGGGTCTCATGACTTGCACCTGGGTTTAATGTAGTTGCTTAGCCATATCCTAGCCTACCGTTAATTAGACGGTTAGCACTAACTTGGCCCACATCCATCCACAAGGTAGTATGTGGCAGCCCACATGCATGCATTTTTATCCATGGAAGGCTATTGGCCTTCAACAACACAGGAGTATAACTCCTTAGTCTCACCCATTCATTCACTTACTTATGCATTCACAGTTAACATCGATCTTTAACCAGAATATATTCCAACCTGACCCATTCTGATCCAACAATATTTCATTATTATTTTTGCAATGAAAACATTCAAAATAACCTCACAAAATTATTAGTTGAACAATCACTTCAGTAAAATCATTGTAAGATCTCACCATATTTACCAGGGAAAAATCCCCCGAACATCAATTCAAAACACATTCAAACATCTTTCAAGCATACTCACGGTACATATTTTCAAGGGTCTTTGGGTGGAGTTAGGGCATGATTGTTACCTGCTAAATTACGCCGCCTAGGCTTGAGCTCGGAATGCTTGTTTGACCTAAAAACAATTGCTCACATAGTGGTCCGTTAGTGCCAACTCCTAGCGCGACTCTCTATATTCCCATTATACCCAAATAATGCTTCTTGAGCTTCCGCAAAAATCCAATAGGTTTTAGGAAGTTACAAATATTAAAAACTCTACACATGCTACTACCGTACACTTTCCAGTTTATTCCCAGATTTTACGCCCAACTTTCCAGGGCCATAACTTTCATTTCCAATGTTAAAATTTTAAGATTAAGCCTAATCTAGAAAGGTCAAGCCATGAATTACAATGTTTCGTTTATGACCCTTGATATAATCCACGACTAAATGGTTTGAATTCCCGTAATTTTCTAAACTATCCTAGTTACAAATAGCTTTGTGCAGTTCTGGTATTTCGGCCATAACTTCCCCGTTTTAACCACAATTCATGAAATTCATAATTTCCCAATCAAAAGGACACGTATTTCTACCCGCCTTAATATTTTTGTAATTTTTGGAGATCTTGACAATTACCAGTAAATTTGTAAATTTAGCCTCAGTTCTGCGTGTATAGAACAGTGTTTACACTAAAATCTTTAGGCTTGTTTTTAATCAATTTCAATTTGAATCCCTTCCCTAACATGCATATGATGCCTTCACCCAATCCACTATTCCTAATCATCAAAAAATACCAAGTCATAGAGAAAAGGTGAGTCTTTTACCTCGAAACTATTCATCAAAAGAAGGAGAGAACTTTAAGTTGTGTTGTTCTACCAACTAAGTGCTCCGCTCTGGGATTTTTAGGATAGCAGTAAAAAATCAGATTTAAAGGTCGAAATATGGAGCTTTGATTAAGAATTTCAGTTAACCATTAACATACTTGCTAGAATTGCAAGAAGTTTCACAACTTACCGAACCAAAATGAGGGAGTGGACGCGAGGGAGGAGGGCGGCGGTGCAGCACTAGGGCGGCGACTAGGGCGAGAGTGTGAGAGAGAGAGAGAGAGAGAGAGAGAGAGAGAGACGGCGGTGAGAGAGAGAGTGAGTCGATTGAGAGAGAGAGGCATGGGGGAGAGACTGAGGAGAGGAAAAGAGAGGGAAAAATTTAAAACATTAGGGTTTTCTCCTTCCCGCCTGCCTTCTTTTTGGACGGCTCCTTTCCCCCCCTTTTTTTCAACACTACCCTAACTTGGACTGCTCTGCTCCCTCTCAGCTATTCCACTAAAATAAGAGAAAAAGAAAATAAAACACTATGAGCTCAAGCACACTAGGTCGGCCAATATCGTAATAATTATAAATATCATAACAAAAATATATAGCTACATAAAAAAATCTCTGGAGTTTTACACCTTATGCTTCAACTATATGCCATTTTGTAAAACCAATTTTCTGACATAGTTATAAGCCATTGCTCCACTTGTGTGAGTCTCCATCAAAGCAAGGATTAAAGGTTTGAACATGGCTAAGAATTCTTTCAAATTATTAAAAAATTCCTTGTTCATTGTCCCTTGTGCGTTCCACACTAATATGTGAAAATGATTATTGGTTCTTCTATTGTAAGAATGCTCATTATTTTGAACACCTTGATCCATAAAAAACTATAGCAATAAGAAGCATCATTTCCAGATGCAACCAGGAGTTCTTCACTCTTAATAAGGAAATTTTGGCCTAATAAAGTGACTTCCATATGGTTAGCAACTCCATCTGTGTTTCACATATCATGGGGCCTTGCATCAAAGACCCTTGGCTCTTGAATAGATGTTCGTGAAATGTCAGGGGGCATACATGTCAAGACTGAGGTAGGAATTGGTTAGGGCCCTAAGCAACATGAGTTGAGGTAGGTGGGATGTGGGAAGGACCTAGGCTTGCAACTGAATTACTTTGAGTGCATCCAGCAGAACTTCTAACTTGGCCCTATACGGATTGGACTATATGGATTGTGCTTATTTGGGCATTTTGAGGCATTGAAGGGCTGCTATTTGCATGTAGGCCATTACTCACCTGAGGCCAATGCCATTAATAGGTAACGATATGTTGCTCACTTCCTATAGCTGTTACATAAAGCTTGTTGATTCCTTGTTTGGGTTTATGCCTGATTTGGGTTGTCATCTCAACATTGATTAATCCCTACAGGGTTATTCTCCTTGTTAGCTTTATGAACCTATGTGGATTTTTGGGCATGAATCCCAGTAGAGATATCCTCCACAAAGTCAACCTCTAAATTGAGATCGAGATTAGAAAGGGTATTAAAACAAGATCCCTATAAATTAGGAGTTAATTCGCTAGAATTGTCTTCTTCCACAGCAGCTCGAGCTCTATGCTCCCCATGAGAGTGGTCACCAGCATCATGGACCTAGTGCTGGTTCGGCTTAGAGAGATGATTTCTATGACCAATAAAATTCGTGGTCCAGTTTGTCTTCTTCTTTGTTAGTCACTTGACTAACATCTAGCAGCCATGCACCACCTCCTTCTTTGATGTGAAGGTCTTCCATTCTCCTCCCTTAGTTGAGGTTGTGCGTCCAATTCTGCCTCCCTTTGTCTAGAAGGACATACATCTTCTTTGTGGCCTTTCTTACCTCAATGGAAAGAGATCATTCTGAGACCTTTGTATTGAATGTGCCTTGCTTTCCCATTGAAGCGGAACTTGGAGAGGAGCGGCCTAGTTAGGTCCACAATGACTCTCATCCGGACATATTTCCCTTTCTCCATATTTGTTGTGGTATCATCAACTCTAATCACTTTGCCGATCTTCTTGCCAATTTTTTCTTCCAAAAAATTCTTATTAAAATACTCTACACCAAGTTATAGAATTCGCAGCCATGTCGTAAGCATTGTAACTGTATCCTCTTGTAGAACAAAGTTAGGCTTCCATTCTTTGATAACCACATAATCATCCCCTAACATCTAAGGGCCTTGCATGAGTACGTGCTCATAGTTCTCTAGATTAGTAAATCAAGTCACATAACAATCGTAACCAATATCAATTAAGTGAAAGTCCCCCCTTAATACCCATTTTGCATAGTAGCCTTTTCTTAAGTTGGCTAAACTTGATGCCCTTATCAAACATCTTAATGAGAATTCCTTTCTAGTCCACTAAGGTTTGGTGTAATTAATTATTGACCTTATGTTTTTGGAAAAATATTTTTGGGACTCCTTATTTCTGGGTAAATGCTTTTTGGCGTACAGCTCTTTGGGCTAAATAATTTCTAGGTAACAAATATTTATTTTTATAGCAAAAATTTTATTGAGTTTATATTTTTAATATAGATGAGGTTAAAATACAAATATTCAAAATTTTAAGCTTTTTTTTTGGAAAATTAAGTTATATTAATGTTTGAACTTCTTATAATGACTTCATTAGTAGTAGTTATCACAATCTACTATTTATATCATAAATATTGTATTTTCTATGATTAGAGGTCTACCATGCTTAGGAAAAATAATAAAAACTTAATTAGAGAGTTTCAACCATTACCTGAACTCAGTCGGTGTTGGATCTTGGCGTTTCTCTAGCTTCCAGTTCATAAAAATTGCTAATCTTAACTCTGCCTTTCTGAGAAGAGGCATAGCACAGATTTGTTTTGTTTCCTACCACAAACCATAGTCACTAATCAAGTTTTTATATTTTTAAGGATAGTAAGATTTTAATCAAGAAATCATAATATTTAAGACATATGGTTCGGATGAATAACATTCCTTATCAGGAACTTCTTCTATTGGAAGCTCAAAAGTGGAACTATTATAATGGAAAGATTTAAAGAGGGACATAAATACCTAAGATTATCAGAGATGATTGCTCATTGAGAAATGGAGATACCTCACTTTTCTTATGCTCAAGTATACTCAAATGACTATCTCCTTTCTCATCACTCAGCCTCTGCTTTTATAGATGAGATATATTACATAGAATGTTCTAATGGTTACAGTACATATACTAATATTTTCACATGACCAGAGTTGCTCTTGCCTGGCTATAGTAGATTGCATGATTTTACTAACTTGACATTCGAGAACCTGATACAAGAATGGTGCAACAACTTTTCAGAGCACTTATTGTTGACAAGGCTAGTCATCCATATTAAGATTGTACATGCCTTCATCTCTGATGATATCTTGCAATCCATCATTGTCTAGATAATCATCAAAAGCTTCATCAAGTTGGAGATGCTCTTGATCCCATTTTTTAAATAATTCATAATGATGTTTCTTTCCTTTTTCTGATAGGAATTTTCTAGCTCTAACAATAAAGAGATAATCAAAGACATCTTCTTAAATATATCCTTATACCCTCATATATTTGTTGAAATCATTATGATAAAAGAAAGTAGTGTTTCTGCAATGCATTAGCATTTTTCCTTGTTTGATTAATTCCCACATTTGATGATAAATATTATAGAAACTGATGGCTCTTGGTATAGCAAGTTCATTAACTACTTCTTATCGTTCTAAAAACCATTCTTGTTTTTGATTATTGAGATCGTCTAAATCAATTAATCGAACATTATAATGGACTGCTTTGGCCATTCCATTTTCGTACTCAATTGCTACACAATGTACCTCAATATGCAGGTTTCTATTGCATGAAATTTTGGTTGGACCATCAGCAAATGTGAAAATCCAATGAATCCTTTTAAGCATGTATTGTTGAAACTTAGTCTTGAGTGGGTACTTTGAGCCTAGGATTTCCATGAGGTAAGCTGCTATTTCATATTCCCAAACTTTCATGATGGGGTCATCTGAATAGATTGAATTTGCTGGGAGTCTAACACCACCAACTCCAGATCTATCAGGCTGGATGCCAATCATTGGACTATTTTTCTTAAATATGAGAACTTATTTTTTCTTGAATTCCTTTATAACTCTAAAAGTCTAAATCGTTGTACTATTAGATAGGCAGAAGATAGCAGGTCAAAGCATCATCTACTTTTTGTATGAAATTCCAAAATGTACATAAGAATTCTACTAGAAAGAGAAACACGTTCTTAGTAGTAATGGGATTTCAGTTTTTATTTCCTCTTTTTTTGGTAGGAGTTCTACTGTAATGATCATTATTAGTGAGTTCACAAGTTAACTACCTGCCAGGGAATTCTTCGATCCGTACATATGTTTAATAGAGAAAGAAAACTGGTTAAGCCATAATCACCAATGTAGGAGTCACTCTTGCGCTTACATATTTGATAAATTGTTTTTCATAAAACTAAGTATTCCTACTCAATCATTTTGAATAACAAAGGATTTTGGGCCTAAAAAGATTAAGAATTTTTCAATTCCCTTACAACTACAAGGATTTCTTTTCCAGTCGTGGGGTAGTTGCATTCTGGTTTATTAAAACTTTCACTAAAATATTTATAGAGTTCTTCTCCTTCTTTGATTTTCAGTACTGCACTCTCGTGCTCACTACTGGAATTTGTTTCAAAACTTAAATCATCTTCTTCATTCTGCAAATTAAGAATAGGAATATTTTTCCACATCCTTTTGAAGTTTTGAACAATATTTGAATCACGAGGGGTTTATTTCCAACTTACTTCTTTCTTGGGTTTTTGCTACAATGGTTTTATCAATTTAGCTAAATCTTTAATCAAATCTGAAGCATAGGTAATACGTCAAAGAAACCTGTCTAATTGCTTCTTATCTTCAATCTTTTCAGGAAAATTTTTTATTTTTTCTAGAATATGCTTTTATAGGATAATTGATCCAACTTTTATTTCAAGACCTAAGAACTCAATTTGTTGTTCATCTTAAATGCATTTATTTTAACCAAGGATAATATCATGATCAATGCATCTTTGGGTGACGGAAAGAACATCATCTTTGTATTATTCAATGGTTTTGGAAAAGATAAGAATATCATTGATCAAACTACACGATAATGAAGATCTTTGAAGATGTTATCCATTCTTCTTTGAAATATTTAAGGTGCATTTTTCAGACTAAATGACATTACTATCTGTGTATAACAACATTGAAAGGCACTGAAAGTAGTCAAATGAATGCTTTCTTCATCGATTTTATTCGCCAATATCCGCTTTCGCAATCCATTTTTGAAAATCAAGAGGCTACCTAAAATTGGATTGAAATGAACCATTTTGTCAGGAAGTAATAGCCATCAAAGATAATAACATCATTAAGTTTTTTGTAATTGATTACCACTGACTTTTCTTATTTTTTCTTCAGCATGATTTCTTACTATAAGGGCGTGACTAGTGTGAGGGCTCCTGCTATTCTTGATTAACCCTTTATCCAAAATTTCTTGATTTTGTTGTCCAATTTTTGGACATCCTGGTGTGTATACACCATTTTTTTGATTCAGATGATAGTATTGGGATTTAACAAAGTGATTTTTGCAAACATCTCACCTTTATCCCAAAATTTAAGAGGATTATTAGAGTAGAATTCTTTACATAATCACTCTTAGTGTTCAGCAATATGTTCTTTTATGGATAACTCTAGCAGAGAGATTGTTCGTGCTATCTCACATTGTGTAGGTATTCCCTTCTCGCCATGCTAGCTGCTTGTAAACTCAATCTTTTAATGAGTGTAAGCCTTATTTAATTTACTAATAGGAACTGAGTGACCATTCTTCATGAATATTATTTGGTTTATGTCTGCGTGCATGGAGAATATAGCCTCTGAAAATTGTTTCTAGTAAATATATCACGAGAGAGTTCATCAGTAGCTCATAGAACTAGTGTAATATATTAGACTCTTTCTATCTCTATGAATAATCCTTCTATAGCTTTATTATGGTTCATTATGCTATTGTCAGCTATCCTTGCAAAAGATTCTTAATTTTTTCCACATAAATTCTGAAAATAAAAAATCTTTTTTAAAATAGACTGAACAACCACAATTAGTATAGATCCGCAATTCATATCTATTATATCCCTCTAAGTATATATTTATTGGCATATAAATGCTATTAGTGTTTGTATTGTTGACTTCATAACATATTTCCATAGTCATATTTTTGACTCATTAATCCTCATTGATTGGTTCGCTAGTAGCTCTTGTTTTGTATCCAATGACTTTTCTAACTATACTCATACTTTGGTCTATACTATGTCTTATAGGTTCAAAACTCATTTTACTCATTTGACTGGTTATACTTATTGTATCATCTTTCTTAAGCTCTTCTTTAATAGTTGAAGGTCCTTCTCCCTATTTTGATCATACTATCATGCTTCTTGATAATTGGAGTTTAATGGTAATTTTACCATTCTCATCAATTGTTATTATATTTTTCTTGCTAATTTTTATGGGATTGGCAAAACTAGATGTTTAAGACCTATCGATTTTCACCTCCTGTGGATTATACTTTATCATTTGAATTTTTTG
>NCQT01048987.1:4499-19000 GCA_002740465.1 Stenocereus thurberi | reverse complement strand
CAGAAGAAATCCCCCATGGCCTCCCTCCACCAAGATCCATCCAGCATAAAATTGACCTTATCCCTGGGTCTACCCTTCCAAATAAGCCAGCCTACCGAATGACCCCACAAGAAACCCAAGAAATCCAAAGGCAAGTAGATGACCTTTTGTCCAAAGGACTGATTCGGGAAAGCCTAAGCCTATGTGCCGTACCAGCCCTCCTTGTACCCAAGAAAGATGGAAGCATACGTATGTGTGTGGATAGCCGGGCCATCAACAAAATCACCATCAAATACCGGTATCCTATTCCAAGGTTGGAAGATTTGGTAGATGAGCTTCATGGTGCCACTATTTTCTTTAAGATTGATCTTAGAAGTGGCTACTACCAAATCCGCATATTTGAAGGAGATGAACGGAAGACCGCCTGTAAAACCAAAGGAGGTTTACATGAATGGCTTGTCATGCCATTCGGGTTGACCAATACCCCAAGCACTTTTATGAGGCTTATGAATCAAGTTCTAAAGCCCCTAATTGGCATTTGTGTGGTCGTCTACTTTGACGACATCTTGATCTATAGCAAAACTGAAAAGGAGCATGCCCATCATCTCTACCAAGTTTTGAGCATCTTATCTCATGAGAAGCTATATGGGAACTTAGAGAAGTGTTACTTCTTCACTTCTCAAGTTATATTTTTGGGCTACATTGTCTCCGCCCAAGGAATTCAAGTGGATGAAAGCAAGATCAAAGCCATTCAAGAGTGGCCTACTCCTACTTCTATCACTCAAGGAGTTTTCACGGCCTAGCATCCTTTTATAGAAGATTTGTTTGTGATTTTAGCACCACAGTAGCCCCCATGACCGAGGTGCTAAAAGGCAAGGAATTTGTGTGGAATGAACAAGCACAACATACCTTTGAGGAGATCAAACAGAGGCTCACAAGCACTCCCGTTCTAGCCTTGCCAGACTTCTCTAAAATCTTTGAAGTTAAATGTGATGCATCTGGAATTGGGATTGGAGCCGTTCTATCCCAAGAGAAGAGGCCTATAGCTTTCTTTAGTGAAAAGCTAAATGAAGCCAAGAGGAAGTACTCCACCTACGACAAAGAGTTCTATGTCATCATTCGTGCCTTGGAGTATTGGCATCACTACCTCATAAGAGGTGAATTCCTCCGCCATTCCGACCATGAGGCACTGAAGTATATCCAAGGCCAACACCAACTCAACCCAAGACATGCCAAGTGGGTAGAGTATCTTCAATCCTTCCATTTCATCATCCAACACAAGGCGGGAAAGCTTAACAAGGGAGCCGATGCACTCCCTCATAGGTACTTACTTCTTTCTACCTTAAGTACCAAAGTTCTTGGCTTTGAAATTGTGAAAGAATTGTATCCGACTGATGAGGACTTCAAAGACGTCCTTAAGAAGTGTAGTAAACACCCTCATGGATCATTTCACTTGGAAGAAGGTTTTCTATGCAAGGACTCCCGTTTGTGCATTCCAAAGTGTGGATTCCGGGAACTCCTCATTCAAGAACTTCATGGAGGAGCTCTATCCGGACACTTTGGGATAGAGAAGACTTGTGCTATGTTGAAAGAGCACTACTATTGGCCACATATGTCTAAAGATGTAGAACACTTTGTGAAAAGATGTTCTATATGTCAAATGGCCAAAAGCCATGTTCTACCCCAAGGCTTGTACTCCCTTCTTTCCATTCCTCAGGCTCCTGGGGCGGATATAAGCCTAGATTTCATTAGGGGTTGCCTAGAACTCAAAGGAATAAAGACTCCATTATGGTGGTGGTAGATCGATTTTCCAAGATGGCACATTTCATCCCTTGCCATACCACCAACAATGCCTCTCATATTGCCAACTTGTACTTTAAGGAGATTGTGAGACTTCATGGCATTCCCAAAAGCATGATGTCTGACCGAGATAGTAAGTTCCTTAGCCACTTTTGGCTAACCTTATGAAGGAAGATGGGTACACAGCTAAAATTCAGCACTACATGCCATCCGCAAACTGACGGTCAAACGGAGGTCACTAACAGGACTTTGGGTACCTTGCTTAGAGTCCTTGTGAAGAAGAACATCAAGAGTAGGGATGACATGCTACCTCACGCCGAGTTTGCCTTCAATCGAACTCCAAGTAAGGCTACCCATCTCTCACCCTTCCAAGTAGTGTATGGGCGTAATCCTAAGAGCCCTCTTGATCTCATTCCTATTCCAACTCCCACTAAATTTAGTTGGGAAGCTGAGAAAAGGGCAAAAGAAATTCAAGACCTCCATGCCCAAGTTCGTGATAGCATTGCCAAAGCTAATGAAAGAGCCATGCACAATGCCAACAAGCATAAGAGAGAGGTTCATTTTCAACCTGGAGACTTGGTGTGGATTCACCTGAGGAAGGAACGATTTCCTTTCAAACGCAAGTCCAAGTTGATGCCTAGATCTGATGGTCCCTTTGAAATCACTGAGAAGGTTGGTCCCAATGCATATAAAGTAGACCTTCCTGGTGATTATGGAGTTTCTGCTACTTTTAATGTTGCCGACCTGAGTCCCTACTTTGAAGACGAGCCTCTTCCAAGTTTGAGGACAAACTCTCACCAACCCGGGGGGAATGATGGAGACCATCTTGTCCACTCTCCTACTCAGCTCAAGAAAGATCCCACAAAGCTCAAAGAAGTTAAGGAGTTCGCTATTTTGTGCAAGAAAGCCGTGAACTTGCCTTGTGAGTTCACACCTAGTTCATCCTCCTCACACCCGGTTTTTGTTACCCTTTCGCAGCAAAATGTAATGGGCCAAAATTCTGATGGTCCTTACATTAATCTAGCCTAAGAAAAGAGATTTCTAACAAGACCAACCATGCTAATTTGGAGTTCATTTGGTTGGTCAACTTCAGCCCACAAAATAAAGTACTGAAATGCAGTCCAGTTTTGGGCAGTCTCAACTCTTTGGGTCATAACTTTTGATCGGCTGGTCCAAATGCTACAAATGAACATTCCCTAGAAACTAGACATCCAGAGCTTTCCACCAAGCCCAAGATCATCGAATTTGGCTAAGAATTCTGAGAGATATGCCCTTTGGAAGTTGGCCTTGCTGCTGGTGTGAACGCATTTATGACAAAACGCGTGTGGCTTGTGAATACACCTCATTTCAGCTATTGCTGCTTGGTTTTTCCTCTTCAGCTGTGTCCCTTCCCCGCTTGCAAGGCCAAAACGTGTGAGAAGTAAGAGTTCATGAATCCCCCTTGGCTGCTACACTCTTTTCACATCAAAGGCTTCAAGAGACACACCACTTCACCTTGGTGCATCCGAATGTGGTTGCTGAATTTTGCCTTGCTTTCTCTCATTTCTTTTCATGTGTTTTTCATTCCTTTCATGATGTAAGGCCTCTACTATATAAAGCCCATAGCATAGGGTTGTTTTCATTCATCTACAATCGAATTCAAGTAATACAAATCAGCTTTGGAGTAATCTCTCAAAGTGAGTGTGCAAATCTAGTTCTATATCTTGAGTGTTGGCCAACTCAAGTGGTGTTCTAGTTTCCTAAACTCCTCTAGGTGGTGATTCATTTCTGTATCCTAGAAAGAGTGAAGGAATTTACCCAAGGATTGATTTGAGTGGCGCCCTTCGACTTATCTCAAACACAGCACTTGAACCTATCCTTCCTTTGTTTCCTTTCTTCCTTAACCAAAACCCACAAAAGATAACCTTAGTTGGTCATTTGGGTGCTCATATACATCAGTAAGGTTGTATGTCCGAATGGGGTCAGACACATCAGATGGAGGGGATGAATCACCCTCAATTTCACAATCAGTGTAATTGGTCTTTGATCATTCCTTTTTATTATGTTTTTTCTCACTCACTTTATTGTCTATTTTCTTACCTCCGCTAAGAACCATAGCAGCTTTCAATTGTTCAAATTGTTGGCTTTTAGGATTCTCTATAGGGTAACTTAGAAGTTTTCCTTCTTCTCTTTTACTTACAGCTATGGCTGATTGCCCCAGTTAGGTTTCTAACTTAGATATAGATTATGAGTGGGAATCTATAATTTGCATTGTAGACTCAATTCCTTGGACCTTAGTATTCACACTTTGGATAGCAAACGTGAGGGCACTAAGGGCAGAGACTACCTTATCTAATTCCAAGCTCATAGATAGAGGCGGTGAAGTGGTGGATGGGTATACTTTTGGCTCTGAAATCTAGGAGGTGTAGGTCTACTAGACTAAGCTTGTGGATTCTCCACATTTTGAGACGTCCGAGAAAATTAAGATGATTCTTCCAACCATGATTATAAGTGTTCGAGTAAGGATTATTAGTTGGAGGAAATCCTTGTACAGCATGCACTTGTTCATTTACAACATCAAATGGACCAACAAAAGGACACTTAAAAGAAGCATGCATGGGACTAGCACAAATTGAACACACATCTTGCAAAGAAGAGAAATTAGCCGTTTTGTTCATGCACAACAATTGATCAAATTTATTAGACAAAGTATCAACTTTACTAGAAAGGTCACTTGAATGTAAAACCTTATAAGTCTCCCCTTTACTTCCCAATTGTCTAGGTAAGTTAGAACGTGAGGAAGTGGCATACAAATGTGAATTCTCACTCAAATGTTCAAACATCTCCCAAGCTTCTACGAGAGTCTTATATAGAAAACTACCACCACATGATGCACCTACCATCTGCCTATTGTGCTCATCTAAACCGGAGTAGAAACTCTGAGCTGGCTACCACTGAGGAACCTCATAGTGAGGGCAACTTTGTAGCAATTCTTTAAATCTTTCCCACCTTTCATGTATTTGTTCATTTATATTCTGTGAGAAAGTGGTTATGGGACGTCTTAAAGCAGTCAGTTTGCCAATTGAGAAAAACTTTTTTAAGAATTTCTTTTGCATTTGGTCCCAAATTGTGATATTTAATTTAGTGTCCAATCAAACCTTAGCTTTATCTTTCAGAGAGAAAAGAAAAAGTCACAATTGGAAAGCATCGTTAGAAACATTATTTAAGAAGACAGTGGAAAATATCTCCAAAAATCCATCAACGTGATTAAAAAGGTTTTCAGACTCTAGCCCATAAAAGGACGAGGGCATTTGGATTAAGGAATATTTAATCTCTAATAGCCTCGTAATAGTGGGCATATGGATACTCGTAGGTGAATCATAAGTAGCAGGAATGAAATACTCCTTAAGTTGCTTAGGTAGTGGTGTCTGTAATTCAGCCATGCTTTTCTTAGAGTCACGTTTCTTTGCTCTTATCTTACTAAGGGTACATTCAATTTTAGAATCGTATTCCTCAAAGTGTAAAAACAAAGAGCGTCTACCAAGCATATTATAGCATAAGCAATCACAAAAGTGATATGAAACACTACGACGATAACCACCAAACAAAATAAGAAGAAAAAAAGCGGGAGAAGGAGAAAATAAATAAATAAATAAATAATAAAATGAAATAAAAGAAAGAACAAAGGGAAAAAAATGAAAAAAGAAAATAGAATAAAATAAAAGACAATAATAAACGAAATAAAAGGGAAGGGGTTGAATGGTACTAAAAGAAAATAACTAAAATAAACAAAATAATTAAAAAATAGAAATAAAAAAGTCAGATTAGAATAGAAAGGAATAGGGATAACAAAAATAAAATGGTTAGATTAGGAGGGAATAGGGAATAAAATGAAATAAAAGACAACAAAAAATTAAATAAAACGGATAAGGAGAAAAGAATAACTAGTTAGCGAGTTAGCGAGTTAGAGTAAGCGTGAATGAGAAGGGAAAAAAATAATAAATAAATAAAAAGAATAACAGGAAAAGAAAATTCAAAATCACTACTCATTTTCCGGCTACGACGCCAAAAATTTGTGGTTTTAAAAACCCGATTTGCTTGCAAGTGCACAAGGTAATTATAGCAAAACAAGTATTCTGAGGTCGAGTCCCACGAAGAACGATAGCAATTTTTAATTTTGCTTTTCTCAATTAGTTAATAGAACAGAATCGGATGAGGAGAGTAATAATAATAACAAAAGAAAAGAATGATAATAAGAGAGAAATAAATGTTAATCAATTAGTAAAGGGAGATTAACTTGTAGAGATGCTAGGATTTCAATTTCACCAAAACTCTTAATATTGACTTACAAATTTCAATTGGGCTTGAATTAATCTCTTCAAAACTCTTAAGCTACAAGCTTAAGACCAATAGAAAAAAATAAATTGTAGTTATTAATGAACAAACTCAACTAGTAGTTAGCATGAATTATTTAATTTATGCATAATTCATATAATTCCAGTTTTGTTTAATCAAGGTATAATATGAACAAATGATAGCAAGCTAATCAATTGTAAAATAACATGTATAAGCAATCGAAATAAATTGTATAATAAATTAAAAGCAATTAAATAACTCAAAATTATTCAATAAAAAGAGGCAATAATATTAACCCCAATTGAAATTAGAAAAATCAACAAAGTGAGTGAAGGATCCATCTTAATCCTAGATGAACAACCTAGCCGATCATGGGTAGAGAAAATATCATTGAAATTAGAATAGTCATACTTCAACTAATGTATATTTCAATCCCTATAACCAAACTTTGATGTTTCTTCTACACAAAATTTCTCACAGTTGAAGGTCAACTCTCTAATGAGGCTCAAAATGAGATGAAAGAAAAGAAAAATTATAGCCAAAATATCTTATTTTCTTCTTCACTTATTTTGCCTACCGCAATCTCTCTCCTTAATTACTGACAATGAAAGAAAGAGGAGAGTGAAAAAATGAAGAATGGGATGAATGACTGATGATGAATTGATGCCCCTTACCTCTCTATTTATAGTTGAATTTGGTTCTCTTTCTTCACCACTTTTTATTTCTACTAGTTTTATTCTCAAAATAGCAGATGAATATCATCCACAGCTTCTAATTGGATCAAGTCCACCATGTTAAATCAATGGCTGACTTTACTTCCGCAACTAAAATCATGCTAGACCACTAGAATCATGAAGGGAGGGAGAAAAATGTGAGACTGGATATATTGTGTGACTGGGCCGCAAAATCATTGTTGGAATTCTAGGTTTATGCTTCAATTCTTCTTTATCTCGCTCCTTTCCTTCAAAGATAAAATATGCATTATTTTTACTTGAAATACAACTCAAAGACTCCAAAAAAAAGTATAAAATAGAGAAAAAAAAATACTCATGAAACTATGAGTTATCAGGCAAGCAAGATAAGCTCTCCTAGAAGTGAGATAGCACAAGTAGACTCCTGTGAAGAATTTAAGAACAAGTCCCCGAGCAACCTAGTCCATTTTAGTCTATATTGTGAATATTAGTGAATGCATAGCCCAATTGCATGAAAAATTGACCGTAAATTAATGGCCTAATAGAGTGTGATTCTAAAACAACAAAACATCATTAGTAATCCGTAAAAAAAAGGACTAGGAGGATAATGATGCCAACGTGGTTCATGTTAACAATGATCAATTTTTGCATAGTAAAAGAATGGAAAATTATAACAAGTGCTTAGGGACTCCAATAATGTTAAAAATCACTTAATATGCACGATCGATTTATTCAACCCGATAAAGGTAAGCTATCTACTATGTTCAATCTATTAGATTCAAGGTCACTAAAACAGGCAATCCTACTTCCTAATCAAGGAACTTTATAAATCTCATGAATCTAAAAGGAGTGAATAAGTAACTCTTTCCACCTGTCTTCCCCTCAAGTTTAGGTGATGTTGATTCGTAATTAGTTAACTCTCTTTGTCCATCAAAGAATAGCACATGGGAAGGCATAACAAGGAACTTTTGGCACAATTGGCCTATAATTATGAGTTTCTAGCCACTCTATATGTTCTTGAACTCCTTTAAACAAGGAAAAAAGGGGAGCTTCTTGGACTAGTTGGTTCAATGAAGAGCGAAGTCAACTCTAGTTATTGACAAGCCCTCTAAAAAGAATAGGTTTGTATGATCAGAAAGAATCTACAACCGTCCTATAGCCAACATATTAAATACCGAGTTCATACTACTCTTGTGCAACTACACTAGGTTGGCATATAATTAAAGATACCTTTAAAAGACTAGTTACACTAACATAAGGGCTACTATAATAAGGATAGAAAGGTTTTAACAACCTATACAACAAAATGAGATCCATGCTATAGAAACTTGTAGACCTTCTCAACCTCAAAGGACTTTTACACCATTGGAAATTTAAAACGATAATATCTTTTAAATTCCATATTGTCCTTAATCATCCTCATCAGATTACTATTAACTCTCCTCTCAATCTTATCAACGTGAGTGTAACTAGAAGGAGGTTGAAACTCAGCAATACGAGGTGGTGGTCTAATTACACTAGGCTGTTCCTTAAAAGCTCATCTTTTGTAAGAATTAGAAGGATGGATATGGGTTGGGAGTTGTCTCTAGAAAACACTCTAGGCTGAGAGTCAGGAGCCACAGTATTTGGTCCACTAGTTCTAGAAGAGATAGGGTGATTTCTCACCCTGGGCTGAAGTAAGGGGAGAATTGGTCATTCTTAGATCCTTAGTAGGCCATATTCACTTACTCTAGGCTATTAGCTAACTAGCGAGCAAAAATAAGAACATGAATTCAATGTATTATGGTCAACCAATGAGAGCAAGACACCATAGAAGTTTGAGAAGCTTGGCAACACCTAAGAAAAATATGCAAAACCTAGACTCGTTCAATGGATCATGCTACTTCAAGAGTTTGATTGTAAAACTAAAGATAGAAAGGGTTTCAAAAACCCAGTAGCGAGCCATCTTTCTAGGATTTTGATTGATGATGCATGTGAGACCCCTACCTTTTAGTGTTTTCTAGGCGCACAACTTTTTGTGGCTAAATTGGAGTCATGATATATTGATATTGTGAATTACTTAGCTATGGCAGAAATGCCTAGGGAATGGACTAAAGATGATAGGACACACATCCTTGCATTAGTTAGATTTTTCATATGGAATGATCCCCATTTGTTGAAGTAACCTCGTCAATATATCCAAGAATAGATAACCTCTCAAATATGTTCTCTAAAGCTGCAATCTTACACCCTAGGTAACTCACATAAGAAACAGCATGCATTCCAACCCTAGCAAACCTAGAACTTTGAATATTATCTCTGACAGTTTCCCACTACATAGTCTTCTCATCTAAGTCCTCTAAAAATTTTCAAGCAGTAGTGAACTCTTTGTAAAAAAAGGAAAAGCCACCCCAAATCATGGACTCTAACATGATGGGGGTTTCTTGGTCAAATCCTTTACTAATAATTTGATAAAGACATGACTATTCTAAATCATGATCGGACACTGAGCCAAAAATTCTTAAATCTATCTAAATATTTCCAAAATAATTCACTTTTCAAGTGAAAAAATTGATTGATTTTCCTTAGCATTATATACTTGGCATTAGAAAAATAATCTCTTAAGAACAACTTAACAAAGTCATTCCATGTAGAAACATAATTAGTAACCAACCCATACGTTCATCTTTTAGCAGCATCTTTTAAAGCAATACTAATAATTTTATTCTCACCACATCAACAGATACATTAGGAAAATACATCACGGAACATAATTTTTCAAATTCCCTTAAAAATAAACATGCATCATCTGGACCAGTGAATTTAGAGAGCATTTGAGTGCAATGAGGTCCCATTCAAAGATTACATTAGGTTCTGGGTCAGACAAGTTAAAGCATGATGGCTAAGTAGTCATTCAAGCATAAAAAAATATCACTTAAAGCTCTCTCTTATGCTGCTTCTTTCAATTCAGGTTCAGATTCAGTCATATCAAGTCTTCTTCTCTTAAGATCTCTAACCCAACCGATAATACAATGCTCACACCCTCAAAAGTATTTTTAGTCTTTTCCTTTTTCTCATTTTTTTAATTTTTTAAACACACAAAAACAGAAAATATAAAAACATAAAAAAAGGAAAAGTTGAAAATAAAAGTAAATAGAAAATCAAAAGTCCAAATTCAAAATAATATACATAGAAAATGCAGCAAAATCAAGGAGAACATGAACGTTTTTTTCAATTTTTTCAGGCCTCAAATAAGTAGAAAAATCAAAATTGAAAATTAGCTATGAAATCTACAAAAAATTCTGAAATTTCCTAAAAATTCCACAAAAATTCACCTAGGCCCCAATCCATAGAAACCTACAAAAATATCATAGAAACCTACAAAAATATCAAAAAAATAAAAATAAGAACTAAGTTTGCATTGAAATAAAGAAATAGGGAAATGCCATCGCTTTACTGGGAAGGGAATTGAGGAGAGAAAAAATTAAGGGGGAAGAGAAATGTGAGTTACGTGAGCTACGCATGACTAGGGAAGGAGCAGGGGAAACAATTGCGCTGTGGGAAGCTTGCGCCGAAGGAGCAAGAGCAGGCCCATGCAAGAGAGGGAGAAAAAAAGAGCTGAGATGACGGGGGAGGGGTAATAGGTGACGTGACCTGCACATGGGGAATGGGAGGGGATAGAATGAGAATAGAGAGGCTGGGCCATAGGTCAGGGCCACTGGATAGTCTAAACTAGACGCAGCAATATGTACATGTTCTTTTTTCTTTTCAATTTTTTCTTCACTCGATAGTCGATACGCCACCTTTCTTCCAACTCTTTTGATAATAAATTTACTCATGCTTTCAAATTTTCCCAGTTCTTGCAAAGCGAGCAAAAGTATATTGAAATTCTAATTTAATAACTTATGTTGAGGTAATAATAGAAAATAAAGGATATAAAATGTGTCATTTTTTGGTTGAACAACCCACAATAATTTTTTTTTAATACTAGGTAATAATAGAAAATAAAGGGTATAAAATGTGTCATTTTTTGGTTGAACAACCCACAATAATTTTTTTTTTAATACTGATAAAGGGAAACCATCAGAGGATTCAATATTGAAGAAAACGAAAGCCAATGTTTTTATTTGGTAACTTTGGCATCATCCTTCAATCACAAGTAAGCACTCCTAAATGCCTCAACAAAAGTGAAAGTTCTATATATAATTACTCCTGAGGGGCTCATAGGATTATATACTGGAAGATCCCCAGCTAGTATCATTATTCTAATCTACTAGCTAATGGTATAAATTTTAACAAGGCATGCTACCTCACTATGTCATGCATGTACAAATACATACCCATGACACGTGTTGATAATGGATCTTCGGTCAATGTATGTCATTTCTAGACAACTAAAATGTTAGGCCTTACAAACGAAGACATGAAGCTTCTACTTAAGGATTCAAGGCCTATAACAATATGCATCACACACTAATAGGAACGGGAGCCCTCAACGTAGCTATCGAGAGAGCCGACCACAAAGTGGCCTTCTGAATAATTGATATCGTCACCAAATTTAATTTACTAATTGGCCGCCCATGGCTACATGATGTAACAGTAGTGCCATCTACCCTCCACCAAAATAAACATGGTTATAAAAAGAGTAGCAGTTATTATCAACACAGATATCATGGTGGCCACAACTAACAAAAAGGCGTTCACTCTAAAGATCAAACATGACAAACAAGACTTAAAAATGCATGGATTCCCCACATAAATTGAGCCTTTTGATTAATGGACCATACTGTATCTGACTTTGATCCATACTATGACTTAAAGGCCCACTTTATGATGCGACAATGGGCTACCTCCATGGCACTCAATGTGGACCTAGTGCAAAGCCTCAAATCCCAACGTTCAAGACTGATAGGTGAACTTACCTATTTGGGCTAGCCTATGAGCCCACACAACTCCTACTTACAACCTAGCAAGACAAATTGAGAAAAACCCTTATTAATAAAGGAATACATGCGTACATGGTTTGTTCCCATGCACCAACATTGAATGGGAAATTCCTTTAAGAGGGAACTATGGTCTCCCTGAACAAGAATATGTTCCCCAATGGCAAATGTTGTTGGGCTATGAAATCTTTCACGACAACGCTTTCCTAGAAGGGGAAGTAACACCTCTTAAGGAAAAGTCTAACACAGACTCGTTAACTAATAAGGCATCTAACAAACTAAGCTTTCTTATTGGACCAGGAAAGATCAACCTGCAAGGACTAAACTCGGTTATAACCATACCAGCCAAGGGTTCAACCCCACTTGATAGCCGATGAAATTGAAGTTAGATATTCGAACATTACCTAAGAAAAACATGATGGCAAGGAATAGATTAAGCTTTCCATTGTGGAGGCACTTAACCCACCTAGCTAGCTTGCTTATTGTACATGTTTAAGTTTTACGGTAACTAGGAGGTTTAGTCAGCCTCATTCCCTGCATTCCCTAAAAAAATCTCTAAGAGTGTTATAACTTAGGAAACCAACGTTGTGCTTGATTTTTCATGCAATAAGATGAGCGTTTTAGAGTATGAATTTGAGTACCTCTATATCATTATGCAATAACACTAAATTAGGAAAAAGGAAGACCTTAAAGAACTAAAACTAGGAAAATCACTAAATTTGGAATAAGTATAACAATTCACCAAATTTTTAGCACAACTTCAGGATGTTATGACATAATCTTATAAGCACATGCCAAGAGTTGGCAAGGAGATTACCAAGCATAACATATCTCTATACCCCAAGGCAAAGCTAATCAAACAAACCGAGGAGGGTGAAATCCGAATAGGCATATAAATCAAAGGAGTGCAAAATGAATGGGTGCGGGATGCCTTAGGGTCCTTAGCTACCCTGAGTGGGTTGACAGCATAGTCGTAGTGCCTAAAAAGAACGGGCAGGTTAGAATGCTTGTCGACACCAGAGGCTTAAAATAAAGCAAGTCCAAAAGATGACTTCCCCTTATCCAATATAGACCTTTTAGCAGACAACACCAGAAGACCCCTTAATTGTTACCCTTTTTCATTCACTGATTAGGGTACTAAGCATGGTTTATGTAATGTAGGACTTGAGTTGCTATAGGATATATGTTACCGTCACTTGTTATTTAGAGCAACTAAGGCTAAGAAGAAACATTCTTTAAAATCCAAGTCATAAGCATGTGTACGTCAAACAACTACTCTTATTTAATAACCTTCCTTGTATCATAGCTATAGTTTAACTTGTGATATTACATCGCTTGTTCAAAACATGCAAATGGAAACACTTTAGCTGGATCCATTTGAGATGAGTTGGATCACTAATATTTTACATGCATGGTAATAAAAGGCAAGATGGATCATGGGTGTAATTTTAGCCCTTCAATTCCTTTACCTCTCTTTTGGTTAAGATTGCCTGAAACAATATGAAAATAATAGTGATGATAAAAATGTGCAAAGGCTTGCTCGTTCCCCATGTGTACTTATAAATAAGAATAAATTAAGATTATACCCAACGATGTAAGGGGTTGTTGATATGTTTGTCAATGAGTACTGTGTTTATGTAATTCATCATTTATCTATTTATCTATTTTTTATTGTTTATCAAATATTTTCAAAGATATATGAGGTCCAAGTGGGGTTAAAGCTCTCTTATCAATTCATATACATATGTTAGATGATTCCTTCATTAATTAAAATAAAGTGAATAACATTTAAAAAATAAAAAATAAAAAACCAAGAAGAATAGTGAATTTAAGATGAATCTCAGTAGAAAAAATTCACATATAAGATAATAATTCAACCTCTCTAATTATGTATGTAACTTCTTTATCCTACAGTACAACAAAGAGTTTAGCTAGTGTTTCTTGTTTTCACTTATTTGAAAATTTTCTTCTATAAATATTGGATTATTTAAAAATTTATAAGCTCCTAGAAATGTATAATATCTTAATCATGGAACATAATAAATCTTTAAAAAAACATTTTGCATTATGGCTAAACATGTTTGAGTATTTTGAAAGCTATATTTAAGAGAAATAGGTTTTATCGATGCTTAAAATTTTTTCAAAGTAAAAGTTTAAGTATGAAAATCCAAAAGGGTAAGAACAATTAAAAAAAGAATGAGGGATATGAACTAAATTTATTTTAAAAATATAGCATATAGATAAAAAAAATAGTGAGACCATAAAAATGAGAAAGAGAGAGATTATAGAATAACTATGGAGATAATAGACTAATATTTTATATTTAAAATTTTAATATGCAATAATATTTGACTATACACTGTTGTTCCTCTTTGAATGTAGTAAAAAGGATCCTTAACTAATCTCCTACTCAATGCACAAGGTATGGGGTTATAAAGATATAAATGAACAACCAATCAATATTTGCTTTAAAAATCATAAAGCATTAATCGACTAAGGTATTAAGACAACAATTGCAAATCATATGTTTTAGAAATTATTATGGTCAAACCAATTTTAAAAACTCCAACAATGCTAAAATCCCCAAATAGAATGTTGAAGAAAGGATGGAAATAGTAATACGCAAAACGCATTTTTAATTTTAAATCATAAATAATAAGTATACGAGTAGAATAAAAAAGTTAAAAATTAACCAATAACACTATGCTGCCTCAACCTAAAATTCCACTTGAAGGTATAACCCATTGATACCTCACTCCTTAATCCATATGAT
>NCQT01048601.1:5950-16587 GCA_002740465.1 Stenocereus thurberi | reverse complement strand
TTGATAAGGCATGATATTTGCTTGAGTGGATTGCTTGGGATTCATTTGAGTTTAAGAAGGCTAGTTTTATTTCTAGATATTCATTTCCTAATCCTTGTGCATTTTATGCTAGATCTTATAATACCCCTTTTTGGTGTGATTTGTGTAATTCTTCTGACCATGCTACTAATTCGTATCCTTATTGTTTATGCTATGCTCAACCTAAGTTTGCATCACTGTGCGACAATATTGTTGTCATCATGACCTTACCTGATTCATCATTTCCTTTAGCTCAGTGCACAGGGCTCGAGGAAGATGAGCCTTCTGGGGGAGTTGCTAGGTTTGATGTTGTTGATGCATGTATTGAGTCAGAAGATACTTTAAAGAAGGTGTGTGATCTTGTGTAGACTCCTTTGGACGGGTCACATGATGTGTTTGTGCATAAGGACTTCTCTATCCTTGATTTTAATAATATTGTTTCAGTCAATCCCCTTGATCATACCCATATTTCCCCTGCATGGTCACAACGCTTTATTTCCCCCAAGTGTTCTTTAGATGTGCCTATTAATAATCCTAAGATTCGTGATTCTGAGGTTCATTTGGGACATGCGGGCAAAATGTTTAACATGCTTGGTGGAAATGTTGATAATTTTCTTTCTTTAGGATACTTTTGTGGGTGTGATGCCTCCCTTGACCTATGTTCATATTCCTAGTGGACAAGCCTAGAAAAATTATGTGGAATACATTCTTTGCTTTCTCTTTTGATTTTTCTATGGCTTTTGCTTTGCTTAAGAGATCATTAACTTTCTTTGCTGTGATTATTTTCATGTTTTGTTATTGCCATGCTTGGAAACTCTATGCTAAGGAGTTTGACAAGCTTCTGCGTGCTTTGACGATGTCTGATTTAAAGGGCCGAGTCTTGGCATCGTAATAGAGTGGCTGATGCTCCATGTGCTTCGGTTATTACAAAGCTGCATAGCTTAGGTGCACTAAGCATCTGACCTGGTGAGATTGTTTCTTTTGATTCCCTTCTCTTACTTTCTTTTCTTTGAATAATAATGCTTGATTTAAGGACGGGGCAAGGGTAGTTTTCATGTTTTTCGTTTTGATTATTAATTTGCACACTAGTTGAAGCGTATGGTTTTAGATTTTCCTTTTCGTTTGGATTAGTGTTTTGCATTTAGTTGATTTTTGGGTTTGCATTTAATATTACATGGAGCGATGGTGTGGATTGGTTTGAGATAAACTCCAACGATGTTTTTGCTAGGCAAAATAACTTTCATAAGCTTGAGTAACTTTTGCTGCGTAATCCCTTTTAGTGCTAAACTTTTTGAAGGTTTTGTAAATACTTCTTGTTTTGACCCTTATCTTGATTGAGAACTATATTGCCCCCCAGAGTCATGAGCACTAATGATTGTGCATGGAGTCATTTTATGAGCTTAATGAGACTTTGGTAGATATCCTGTGAGATTTTGAGCCTTATATGGACTAATCATTATATTTAGTCTCATATTTCTTTCATGTGTGTGACTCTCCCATGTTGCATCTCTAGAACTTGCCTAAATTCTTGTTCAAAACCACATTCGCATGTGCGTAGTTAATGAGATGATAGAGGCATTCTTTGTTGTTGATCATTTTAGCCACATAGCCAAATAGTCTATCCTTGTGTTGCATGTTTTTCCCCTTTGCTAGCCCTTTTGAGCTTATATCCGTCTTTGTTGTGATCCTTTCATATTAGCCCTTAGCTAAACACATATTCCTAACTTTTAAGCCAAGTCTATAGAGCATCACTCCATCCATGTAGTGGGTGATTTTGGGAATAATATAGTTTTAAGATGGCTGTGGTATGTTGGTTTGTTGAGAGATTAATGATATTGAGCATTTGCTTTGGTTTTCTCTTATTTGGGTTGTGTATGTATATATTCGGTTGTGAATTGATAGTTAATGATCCTATGCCTTTCAATAGTTGCAATTTTTGTTTTATTCCCCACCAAAAAAAAAACCAAAACAACAAAAAGAGAAAAAGTTATCTTAAAGAACAAAAAGGAAGTTAACGTCGTGTTGCGAAAAAGCATTAAAAAAACAGCCAAAAAAAAAAGAGAGAAAAAAAACAGAAAAAAAAACTTAGTGATTGGCATTGGGCATGTAAGTAGCTTATGTTCTTCCTTTGTCAACTCATTTTCTATGTAATTCATTGGGTTATGTTCATTGAATTGTTGGAGTTTGTAGTGTTGGCGAACCTCATTGTTTTCGGTGCTTTGATTGGATGCTCCTTGTCATTTGGCTACGTAGCTCAACGTTGTCCCAAATGCATTTGTCTACTCCTTTTCCTTAACCCTTCTAGCCCACATTACAACCCAAGTAAAGTCCTCTTGATTGTCTTGTGCACATTGCATTCTAGTGGTGGAGAATTTGGGTCTTGTCAAACATATGGTAGATTGCATCTTTGGAATGAATCTTGAGTGAACCTATGCTATATTTTAAAAGCAGAAGCGGGAGTGATCCCCATTTTCCAAAAGTGAGGTTCTACCAGTTCATTTGGCTTTAATCAATTCAATGTACTCGCATGATGTACTTTGTAGTTCTTTGGAGTGATCAAGTTTGATATCGAGCTTGTGGTCTCGTACTTTTTCGAAAACCTTTTCCTTCTTCTGATTTTGAAATGTATTGTGCACTATTTGGGGTTGCCATTGATTGTCATTCTTGCTTATGATATGCTATGGTTTACCTACTTTAAGGAGGTTGTTATATTCTGAGTCATAGATACGTCTCCCTTTTCGGTTTTATTTAGTGTTTGCTTGAGGACAAGCAACCATTTAAGCATGGGGGAGTTTGATAAGTGCTTGAAGTGCATATCATTTTAGGGTCATTTGCCACATTTTTAGGAGAATTGAGTGCTTTATGTTATAATTTATATTCATATTCTCGAATAATGCTTGGGTATGGTTCTTTTCTGTGTTTCGCAGGATTCTGGGCCTTTTTGCCCTTGCTTTGACCCTAGTTGACTCCCTATAGACACCCTTTAGTTGCTATGCTCATGGAAGGAAGAAGTAACAGAAGAATATCGAGTCAAAGCTGACCTTTGGTTTATCCCTAGTGTTGGCCACGGTCCATGGTGTCTTCATTTCCCCTGAGGCCTTTTGTTTTCTCGCAACTTTTCTACTCCCTTGCCGTTTTAATTCCATTATTATGCGTGGCTTTTCGGCTTCTAGGAATGTTACTATAAAAAGGGTGCCTCTCATATTCATTTCCACACATCCCATCATTTCATTTCCTCTCTTTAAGTTTCTTTTTATATTAGAATTAGATTATATTAGACACACACACACACACAGAGAGAGAGAGAGAGAGAGAGAGGGAGAGAGAGTTGAAGTGAAGATTTTACAAGGATTCCATCTTGGGTTTGCATGATGGTTTAAGCGCAGTCTTGGCTGGGCATTTCTTTTCTCTTTTCTTCTCTTCTCTATTCTAAATTTAAATTTATGTTTTGTAATTTTGATTATCTTTGTTGTTTAATTGTGGATTTATGCAAACATTTGTTAGTTTCTTGATCTTGTGTTGATATCATTTGGTGCTTTCGAAATTATTAGATTGTTTTATCGAATTCTAGAAGTTTATTGTCTTGAGAGAAACTCGATTACTTTCTTGCATATTATGGGTATTAGGATGAAAGACTGAAAGGTGAAATCTCTAATACTGGAATCCTAGGATTTGGCAGATTAAGAAACCACAGACTTGATAATCGCATGCTTAATGAATCTAAACTAATCAAGAGCCCTTAAGAAACGGTAAGTTGATTAGATTTAAGGGATTCTACTTCACCTTGAAAGAGGGTTGTGATCCTTCGATTATCAATTTTAAAACAGCCAATTAAGGGAGAAATGCTTGATTGATACGGGGATCAAGTGATTGCTTATTTTGCTTAATTCCAATTATTATTTATCCATTGGATTAGATAGTTATTTACTTTAATTTCATTCTCAAATTTGGATTCGCGTAGCATATTTCAGTAGTTTCATCTAGTCTCTATTGGATCGACCTTGATTAGCTACAATGCCACCGTGCACTTGCGAACCTATCATATGTTCATGCTAAATGTATTACCACCACATGAATTAAAGACATTCCACCAAGATTAACTCTAACGCCTAAACCATGGAGACAATCTCTACAAGAGAGACCTAAAACCACTACAAGAGGAACGTCTTAGATTAGAATTTTTCAAAGAGTTTTTAGAGAGAGAAAATGCAAGCAAAAGCTTCTTCTTTTCTCAGTTCAAATTTGAATTATTTCAAGAAGTGAAAGCACATATAAAACAACTCTAGCATTTTGGCATCCTATTCTTGTTCGATATCCATCCCATGGGTGCATAAGGAATCTTATCCAATGAGATTACAGCATTATAGTCACCAATATGGTGCTACAACTTGTACAATCAAACAAAAATTGTCCTTACACTAGCAACTTCTTGGCAACTTTCTTAATCACTCTAAATAGAGGAATATGTTGAGAATCCTCAACTGGAGATAAGTAAAGGGTGTTTAATAATCACCCCAAAGGTTTTAGTCAAATTCTTCCATTAGGTGATCAAACAAATCCTGTAATCAAAATCTGCAACTTCAACCATGCACTAATGCTTGCTCGATTTTCACCTTGTAACATGAGATATAGTAAGAATCTTAAAGTGCATGACACTTTTTGGAAAATAGAGTTTTGGGCCTATCCAAACATATATAATTCATCAAAATTGAACCTTGTTAGCTTGCTAAATTAGAGTTGGAAATTGACCTATAAATTCTGAACGTTCTGGATAGCTTATGCTAGAAGCTTTGTTTGACATAATTCACCACTAACAAATGAACCATGATCTCTAATGGCTTCATGGATGCAAATTAGTCCAATTGAGATGCATGAATGCCATTTAAGTTGAACCAATTGTAAATTGAAAATTCACCAACTTTCGGACAAATGTGCATAAAGCTAATTAGGAAAGTTTTGTTGGACAATGGCATTGAATGATGATGCTAGATGAAGATGTTGAGGCCCTTTATTTGCATCAAATATAGCAAGGATCCAATCATGCGTCTATACATTTGCTTAGAGACTATTTTTCCACTCTGATCTTTGCCAAGCTTGCATATTGTTGACATAGGAGTTTTGGTAAACTTGCAACTGGGAGTGTATTTGAGTTGAGCCCAGCTTGAGCTTGCTAAGCTTGCTAAGCTTGTCGCTCAGATTGTGGCTCAATGAACTTTGTAAAATCAAGCTCAAACTCGACTCATCTAAGGCTCAAGCCTAGTTTCAACTATTCTAAGTCTTTATCACTTTGAACCTAAGCTTCACTAATTTAAGGCTCGACTGAAAGCATGCCTGTATAATTTAGACATGGGCCTTACTTCTAGAAGTTCAGATGTGTAATAAGACTCTCAAACAAGTACAAAGGCCTGGTAAGGCTACCTAATCTATGAATCCATGGAGCAATTGTAGTTCACTTACCATTAATAGTTGATGGGTTGCTACCATAATTAGTTGATGGTAATAAAATTAGGAATGAAACCTTGCATAAATTGTGCAATGAACGGTAGCGTTGTAGCAAATCAAAGTTGATCCCATAGAGACTAGGTCAAGCTATTGGGTTATACTCCGTCAAGATATGCTAAGCAAATCCAAATTTGACAGTGAAATTTAACTATGCCACTTATCTAATATAATAGGTAAACAATCAAGAAATTTAATCAAATCAAGTAATTTTCCAACCCAAGAATTAATCAAGTGTCTCTTCTTTAGATGGGCAATTCCAAAATCGATAATCAATTTATCAAACTCCTCTTTTAAGGTGGAATGAAATTCTTAAATCTAATTAACTACCATTTCTCAAGGGTTTTTGATTAATGTAAGATCATTAAGAATGCGATTATCAAATTCAGAGGTTTATTAAATAGTGAGTCTTTTTTAAGATCCCACACACTTAAGTCGAATCTTAGTTTTTCAACATCTAGTTTCACCTTTCAGTCATTCACCAAATGTCTAAAACAAGTAAGAAATTGATCAAGCTTTCTACCAGTAAATCAACGTCTAAGATTCAATAGAATAAACCCAACAAATCCAAAGCACCTTTAGATCAAAACAAGAATTGATTCAATCACAACAATTTAACTCAATTCCAAGATTAATAATCCAAAACTTAACATAAAAGTCAATAATAATCTGAAAGCATAAAAATCTAAAGAGAAAAGAGAAGAGAAAGGAGAGGAATTGCTCAGCCGGTGCACGCTTGAACCGTCGTTGCAAACCTGATCCGGAATCGTTGCAATCTTCACCTTCAACTTACTCTCAACTCTCTCTAATCTAATCTACATGACTGATCTAATTGATGAAATTGAAGAGAGGAAAATGGAATGATGGGTGGGATGATGGAAATGAGGTTATTCCTGGAAGTCGAACAACCATGCGTAACAATGGAATTAAAACTATCAGGAAGTCGAAAAGCTATGAGAAAACAAAAAGCCTCAGGGAAATGAAGACACCACGGACCATGGCAACCACCATGGACAGACCGTGGTCAGTTCTGGCTTGACATTCTTCTATTCTTTCTTCCTTCCATGGGCTATTGACTTGGGGTTCCTTTGTGGTGGCCAATATGCACTCAAATGAAGGTCAATTGCTGGATCAAAAATGGTCTAACATCCTGCAAAACACAGAAAAGAACCATACCCAATCATAAAACAAGAAAAGAAATATAAGTTATAACATAAAGCACATAATTCTCCCTAAAAATGTAGCAAAATGACCTAAAACAATATACACTTTAAGCATTTATCATGCAATTACGACTCTTACTCGCCCTTTACAAGAACATTTAAGTTGAACAACCTTACTTTAACCTAGGTCTGGGGGGAAGAAAAGAGAAAAGTTGGACTAGAGGTGAAAGCACATTTTATTGTTGTGATATTATGACCACAAATGATAGGTAGAAATTTTGATTGTTTACACCCTAATCTTGGTCTTTTAAGATGGCTTGTGGAAGCTTGTTACATTCATTAGCACATCTCATTGCTTCAGCTCATTTAGGCTTAAAATGTTTGGGTTGGATGAGCTCACGAGCCCAAATTCATACGGCCCAAGCTTAGCTTGGATGACTAAACAAGGTTCGCTTTACTTAGCTCGGCTTGCTGTTTGCACCCATATTGTGATATTTTTAGAATACTTTTGCACTTAATTTAGCTCCTAACAATTATTATATTTTTATTTCTATTTAAATTTCTTTTATTTTATAGGTCTTGAAAAAATCAGAAAAATGTGAAAAGAAATGAAGAAAAAAGGCCAAAATGAAGAATTTAGGTTTGCTTTCTTGTAGTCCAACCTTTGGCCTAACCTCCTTGGCCCGGCAAAGAAGAAAAAAATAGAAAAATAAAATAAATACCCAAATGCTCAACAACCCCCCATCTCTCTCATGTACTCTTCCCTATTCCTTTACACCTTCTTTCTCCTCCCTCAGCACTCAAAACCACCCTCTTTGGCTTCTTCAAAGTCCAGGTCACCACCACCACTGTATGACTTCACCTCCCACCATCACACATATGCATCAACACCAACACCTACCATCACTTCATCAGATACACCATCCACAACACGACCATCCTCCTAATCACCACCAAATCCTTTCTCCAGTTCCATATGACCATCCACGGCATCTACAAATCGAACGACTATTGGTGAGTCTGGAAGAGCTATAAAAACAAAGGGGCAACAACGATTTTGGGGGGAGGTTTTTACACATTGTTTGGATTGAGATAAAAAGCAGGAAGGGGGGGAAGAGAGTGGAAGGTAATCGAGGGGAACGGAAGGAAAGGAAGGTGATTTGCACTCACCTTGTTTGGATATGTTGTAAGAGGAGATGGAAGGGAAGGTGGAGAACTATTAAAAATCTTTCCTTCCCCTACTTTCCCCCTCATTTTGGGGTGAATAAAAATGAGGGGAATGGGAGGAATGAGGGTGAAATATTTCCCTCAGTCCCCTTCCCTCCCCCTCATTTAATATTCCTAAACAGGGGGAATAAGTGATTATTAATCTTCACTCCCCTCCCCTCTCCTTCTCTCCCCTCAATCCAAACAGACTATTAGGGTTTTAATGTCAGTCCAGTTTGGAGTTGATTTAGCACAAATTGTAGGAATTTAGGGTTTATTTTTAGTTTATTTTCATTCCAATTCCTCATTTGGTTTTGTAATTTTCGATTTGGTTTTGCTGCTCCTAAATTGATGTAATTAGTTTTAATTTTGTTGAATTGCTGAATTTTGGTTTGAAAATATTCAATCTAAGCTCAGATATTGATCTAATTTGATTGATTTTGAGATTCTCCCTCCTTGTTCTTGCTTCTTCATTTCGCCTGCTCTGGTTTAATCTCATTGTTGGTTCTTTTACGTCGTTGATTTACGTTGCTTGAATATTAGAGCTTCCATTAATGGAGATCAATTTATTTGGTTCTTCTTCCCCTTCATCCTGTAGTCGCATATTTTAGTTCTTTTTCCCCTTCATGTGTTTCCTTGCTTAGAATTCATTTATTACAACTGCAATTGCTTTGCCTATCTTTTGTTTTGCTCTTGTTTAACTTGAGTCTGATTTATTGGTTGGCTTTGGTTGTTTAAAGGTTGATTCGTGGTTGAACCCTCCTTTAATGGAGGTTGATTGATGAGCTTGGGCTAAGCACTTGATTGGCCAAGGATGCCCTATTTTTTTTTTCTTTACTCCTTTCTGTCTTTTTTCCCGTCCTATGTTTTGGCATGTGATTTTTCAAAGTACATGCAAATGTATAACTTTCGCTGTAGTACTTGAGGTATTAGCTCCTCAGAAACGTCGGATGAAATCAAAGTCACAAAGTACTGATGTCATTAACCTATAAAGGGTTAAACTTATATAAATGTTAAAGTAGGCAAATCAACTACGTCAAACTAATGACAAACACAAGTCACGTGATGCTAATATGTAATTGAATTACTGATGGCTAGATTTCATAAGAATTCAACCAAGCAACTAAACTTCCCAACTGAAAGTCAAAGGTGGGTCAATAAAGAATTATCTCCATGGTTTACAAGACCAATAAGGGGTCAAGCCCATTCCATCTTATATACCAGCTTATGCCCAGCAAAATCCAATCCAATTCTAATTAATGATAGCAAATAATAATAAGTAAAATAAACTAAAGTAAAATTAAAATTAACCAAACCAGAAATCATGTCATAGAGCAGGGCTACAGAGAAAGAAAACGGTGATAATAGACGCTGTTGAAACAAAAGGAAAGATTTAGAGTCGAGGAGGAAATAGGGTGTCCTGGCAAACTAGCTTAACCCAGCTCCCATGTCTGTCATTGGCAGAAACCACCATGACCAAAGCTCAGCACTTAAAGTAGGGAAGAGGGATTGAATGAAATCAAAGCATGAAATTAATGAAAATTGTACTTGAATCACCATGAATTACCCATCAATCTTCAACATCAACAACCCATAACTTCGACCTTCTTCAATAGCAATCAAGGCCCCGTTGACTAAAGAAGTAATAGTCACATTATAGTGAACATTGATTTGGAAGTTACAAGATGATTAATTTAGTAATGAATTCCCTAATTCTGTATATGTTGTGTGCTATTATAAAAGAGGGAAAACAGATCAGGAAGTGTGTAGCCAAAAAAATCAGAAACATTCCCACATAACTCAATCTGTCTAGTGCCTATCTCACAACCTAGCCATCTAGGAGGTTCGGGTTTGGAGCATGAAGCTCAATGGTGACTCTAGTAGCCATCAAGTTCATGGGTAGCATTCAACAGACATGATCTGAGATCAGCACCATGGTAAGTCCTACTAATTCCAACAGTGGTATCAGAGCATTGTCTGATTGTTGCTAACCCCAGCTAACTCGTGTTGGCCTAAATATGAGATTAATTAATTTAATCAACTAATATTTGTGACAACAGAACATAGCGATTTCTATTCTGTGTGAATTGAATAATGCATGAACTAAGACTGATGCTTTTATGCTAAAATTGATATGTCCCAGATTAATATGTTTCTTTATCATATGAATTCCGCATCATAACTGGGCCAACATGAATAATGCTAAACTACTTGAATTTTATGCATCATGTTTTCATACCCCTCAGATAACATTATGACATAATGCTAATCTATTAAGGTTTTATATATTAACAAAATTAAGATCTAGTTAGCATTATGTTCGTAAGACCCAACCGCAACTCCCCCTTCGACGCTAAGACATCTGAAATCAAGAACTCTAATCTATGTGATTAAGATCTAGAACACAGACTCTAACTTATAATCTCCTCAACTCAGATCTAGACCCCTTACGGGCCCGAGTATACAATAGAATCGCTAGAAGGGTTGGCGCATGTGAGTCTCGTACCGCCGACGAAGACAACTTTTGGTGGTTTCTTCCTCTAGTTAGCCTCCAATTTCTTCGATCTACGTGCCCCCATTGGAAAACCACTGAAGTGGCCCCAATGAAGCAGCACGTGTGACACACGCGTGGCCACCTAAGTGGCACGTTGGGCGAGTGAATAGCGCTGGCAAGTCGTTGGCTACCGATTTACACGTTGGTGGTGGTCTTTCATTCGAAAATGATTAGATAACGCCCATGGGGCTTAGAGG
>NCQT01048584.1:17298-33794 GCA_002740465.1 Stenocereus thurberi | reverse complement strand
TGTGTTTTCATTACAAGGTTTTGAATTTTATAATACCTGAACATCTTGCAGGCTATAAATGCATTTCCTTACAATGATGAGTTTCTATAGGGCAAATGTGTCAACTACATGAATCTATGAAAGATTTGTTTATTTTGTGTTGAAAGTTTGAAAGCTCAAGTGGTTGTTGGTTAAAGTTAGGATGTACTTAGTTTTCTTTTAATCACAGATAAGATAGGGAGTATAATTTGATTTAGGTGTTCTTTTGATGTTAATATTTTTATAGGGAGTCATAATTACCTATCACCAACCTCTATTTTCAGATTAGATAATTAGAATTGAGAAATTGTTAAAAATGAGTGTTACTTGTAGATGATTGCAACTAAGCCAAGTATAAAACTCCCAATTTTTTTTTTTTTTTTTTGGTGCATATGCTTGAGATGTTGATATTATTTTAGATTAATGTATAATAGTAAGGATGTTCTGTGGTATATTTGCTCAAGTCAAAAGGTAAATTTAACAAGTGATACTTTTGTTTGACAATTACCAAATAATGTGCTTCTTCCTCAGGATACTTTGCTTAGTAGAGGTCTCCTATTAGACCACGTTTGTCCCTCATGCCTTATTGATATTAAAGATATGGATAATTTGTTCTTCGAAGGTCATATCATTCGTGTAAAATAAAAGAGGGAGTTTAGGGAAAGTGCCTTATGAATATTAAAGCTAGGTTAATTGATTATTTCTTCTTCCATGTGGATTTATACAATGCTTGGATCATATTGGCTTTTGGAAGAACAAGGCAAACCAGTAAAGTAGGTATGGTGTAATTCACATTGCGCCATAGCTAAATTACTTGTACTTGTTACCTAATAGTTCAGTGTTTATATGAGCTTTATGGTAGTTGATAGAACTAACTGGGTGATGAACATCTTATTATACCTGTAATTTGACGATGTAGTGTTTGTATGAGCTATATAGGCTTTATGGGAAATGGTAGTAAGTAATGGGGTTATGAACTTTGCCTTGAAATTGAGGTCCACGGGCTTTTTCTATCAAGTGTCCAAGACAACTAATTTGAACACTTCTAAACTGTGTTGAAGTGGATTACTGTAGATATGAGATCTGACTAAATTGTCCTTAATCTTCTTTTGTCTTTCATTTGTTGTTGTAGGTAGTTCTAGTGCCAATGTTGTGCTCCATACCATATTAGCGCAATTATAGAGAATTGCATAGCCTCCTCAGCTTTATTTTTTACTTTTACCTTTGCTTTTCTAGCCTTTTTGAGAGGGCTAAAGTGTGAATAGTGATAAATGATAAAATAGAAAAACAGAAGAAATAAAATTTGCATCATGGTCATATTTGTGGGGTGCAGCAAATCTTCTTCATAAACAAAGGTTGAAGCTTTCCCCTCTGACTCTTTTTCTTTTTCCTTGTTTCCCTAATTGCCTTTAGTAAAAAAATTTTGAATGCCTCACTTTAACGGAAATGTATATATTATATATGATTTGGAGCTAAATCCATAATGTTTATAATCCTTTTACTTTATGATTGATAGGTCTTGTTGCCTTTAATCTGTTCGCCTCCCCTGTAATAGCAGGCTGTCCTAGACCTTTAGGTAATCTTCATTGGTGATTTTGTTCTGTCTTGAAAATGATTAGTTTGAATATTTTAGTTTCTTGAAAATTCTAAATAATTTCTCGTAAACCTCAAATAAACTTCTTGATTTTGCTTAGTTATTAATTTCTTCACTTGGCTGCTAATTTTCTCTAATTTTCAAGTAAATCAAATCATTCACTTATATATGTCGGAACCTTCAATTTATACTTCAACATTTTTTACTATAAGTGTTGTTGTAATGTTTGCTAGCTTATATCTTAAGAATGAATAATTATTTGAAAATTATGATATGTAGGAACTTGCCATTATGGATGTGTTTAAGGATAAGAGTTGGGTGAAGTTGAGGAGAATGAATAACGAATATATGGAATATCTAAATGCGTTTCTTGATCATGCATTTGCGACTTCTGCTGTTGATGATAAGATTTATTTGCTAATCGATTCCACCATGAAAGGAAAGTTGTAAGAGTTCACCTTCGCATGAAAGGGATGGATGCTAATTACCATAAACATGTATGGGTCTATCATGGGGAGCCAATTCTAAGTGATAATGATGGTGATGATGAGATGCTAGATGATCAATTTAATCATGAAAGTCATGATTTAATTGAACATGATATGCATGATATGATAGAGGATGCTTTTGCATGCTATGAATCCAGTAATGATTCCTCATGTCCTAATGAAGAAACAAAGAAGTTTTTAAAACTAATTGAAGGTACAGGCCAGCCCCTCTATCCAGGGTGTGAAGAGTTTAGTAAACTCTTATTTATTGTTGAGATGTATCATCTTAAATGCATGTATAATGTCAGTGATAGGGTATTTGATGCATTCACAAAACTCTTCAAAAGGGCTCTTCCAAAAGATTCAGTATTATCGAATTCCTTTAAACAAATGCAAAGCATCATTAAACAATTTGATCTTGGTTATAAAAAGAGTAGATGCATTTCCTAATGATTGCGTCCTTTTCTGGAAGGATAAGGCTGAACTCACTAACTGTCCTAAGTGTAATGTTTCTAGATATAAGCTCGCAGATGATGGGACTATAATGAAATTAGTTTCTGGAAATCCAGTTCCAATAAAGATTTTACATCACTTTCCTGTAATACCTAGGCTCAAAAGGTTGTACCTGTCATCTAAGACAGTTCCTTTGATGAGATGGCATATAGAAGGACGTAAAGAGGATGGAAGATTAAGACATCCAGCTGATGCTTGTGCTTGGAAGCATTTTGATAATAGGTATACAAAATTTGCAAGTGATTCGCGAAATGTTAGGCTTTGCTTGTCAAGTGACGGATTTAATCCATATGGAAATATGAGCACTCAATATAGTATATGGCCTGTTATATTGATGACTTATAATTTGCCTCCATGGTTGTGCATAAAACAACCTTATCTGTTCCTTTCATTACTTATACTTAGTCCAAGGCCTCCAGGAAATAATATTGGTGTCTTCTTAGAACCTTTAATTGATGAGTTAATGGAACTATGAGAGCTAAGTGTAGAAACTTATGATACCTCAAAGGATGAGACTTTTGATTTACAAGCAGCCCTAGTGTGCACTGCAAGTGATTTTCCTGCATATGGTAACTTGTCAGGTTGGAAAACCAAAGGGAAGTATGCATGTCCATGTTGTAATGTTGATATATGTTCCCTTTATTTGAAGAAAAGTAGAAAAATGTGTTATATGGATCATTGTCGTTTTCTACTAGGAGATCATAAATTTCGCCGTAGTAACAAGGCATTTAATGGAGAAACAGAAATGAGACCTCTTCTTGAATTGCTATCTGGAACTGATTTGTTGAATCAAATGGAAGGACTTAGTGTCATATTTGGAAAACATCCAGAGACTAAAAAGAAAAATAGAAAGAAGGGGGATGAAGTGATGCCTTGGAATAAAAAGAGCATATTTTTCAAACTCCCTTATTGGGATCATCTTTTGGTACGTCACAACTTGGATGTTACGCATATAGAAAAAATGTCTCAGAGAGTATACTTGGCACACTCCTAGGCATTGAAGGAAAGACAAAGGATACGTTGCAATCATGTCTTGACCTAAAGGACTTGAATATCTAAGATAAACTCCATCTAGTAGAAGACAGAGGCAAAGTATACATTCCTCCAACGTGCTTCACATTAAGCAAGAAAGAAAAAGAGGAATTTATTGGTTTACTTGCTTCTGTGAAAGTGTCACATGGTTATACGTCAAATATCAGAAGGCGCATTATTGATAGTAAAATTTATGGTTTGAAAAGTCATGACCATCACATTATAATGTAGTAACTATTGCCACTAATTGCAGAGAAAATGAAAGACAAAAACGTGGCGATTGCGTTAATTGAGTTAAGCAACTTCTTTAAAGAGCTTTGCTCTAAAGTTGCAACACCTCAAGATTTTGAGAGGTTAGAGGATCGTGTCATTATTACCCTTTGTCATTTGGAAAGCATTTTTCTGCCTTCCTTCTTTGATATAATGGTACACTTAGTTGTCCATTTGTCATATGCAGCAAAGTTTACAGGCCCGGTCATTTATCATTGGATGTACAATGTAGAAAGGTATATATCCAATTTTTAATTTTTACATCCACAGTTTTATATTTACAACTAAATGTAATAGCCATGTCATGTGATTTTGATGTTCGTAGGGACTTGAGGACGTTAAAATTGTCTGTTGGCAATAAAAGCTGTCTAGAGGGGTCAATTGCTGAATGATACATATCAAATGAATGTTTAATATTTTGTGCAAGATGTTTACCTAGTGTGGAGACTAAGGAGAATAGGTCCTCAAGGAATAATGATGTTGGTGATGAAGGTTACAAGGGACTATCTGTGTTCTCCTTAAGATGTCGAACATTATCCAAAGAGAAAGACATTCGTCCTGACCATTCACTAATTGACCAAGCTCATACCTATGTGTTATTTAACTGCGATGAAGTTCAAAGTTATGCAAAGTAAGTGCACCTTATTGTTCGATTTGGTATAATAAAATTTCTAAAATTCTTCTATAATTTAAGACGTGTTCTTATGGTTTCAAAAAGCAGTATGAGATTATTAGTACTGAATGTCAAACTTCAAATGAAAGCATTGGTGAGATTCATGAAAAGACATTTCCAAAATGGTTTGAACAAAATATAAGTATCTTAATATACTATGATATTTATATATGCAAACTTTACATGGTCTATGTATTATAACAGACAAAATCTGTACATTTTCAGGTTCATAGGCATCGTCCTCCCGATTGTTCCATGGCTGATGATTTGAAATATCTAAGTGCATTTCCAAGTGAATGGATAAAAACAATGACTAAGATCACCTGTAACGGGTATAGGTGGCGTACTAAAAAGATTGATAAGATGAGCGAGACCCAAAATTCTGGTGTTCTTGTGAATTCTTGCACAGATACAGGAGATATAGCTTATTATGAGATTCTGACTGAAATCATTGAGTTGAGCTATCCTCAAGGAAGAAGTGTTATCTTATTTCGATGTGATTGGGTGCATCCAATTAGAGGTGTAAAGCAAGATGAGTTTGGATTTACTCTTGTTAACATTAAATCACATTGGAAAATAAGCGAACCTTTTGTCGTAGCATCTCAAGCAGTATAAGTCTTTTATGTGCCAGAGTCCAAAGAGAAAAACTGGCATGTAGTAATTGCTACTAAGCCAAGAGATCTTTATGAACTAGAAGATGATGTCATACCAGAAGTGAAAGTTTTACAAGTAGGCAACTCGACTTTGATCGATGTAGAAGAATTCGTTGATG
The DNA here is from genome assembly GCA_002740465.1 of Stenocereus thurberi. NCBI lineage: Eukaryota > Viridiplantae > Streptophyta > Magnoliopsida > Caryophyllales > Cactaceae > Stenocereus > Stenocereus thurberi. The sequence goes on along the minus strand of NCQT01048584.1, from coordinate 28,434 downwards.
TTAGAGAAGATATCGTAGGAGTTACATTGAGTGAGCTTTTTGTTGATGTCATTGAAAGGAACAACGATGTGGAGATAGACTCAAATAATAGTAGTGCTGAAAGTGATGAAGATGCTGAGACATGATATGATTTTAATTCTGAATAAATTATATATGTACTTAAATATTTTGATGAAACATTTGTTTATTGGTTAACCATTTTAGAATCACTTTGGTATTTAGAATGACTTTCTTATTTTTACACCAATCTATTGTGTTATTTCTAAGACCTACTGCTTCTTGGGCTATGCGATGTTGATATAGTAATACTAAATTTTTTTGTTTTAGATTATATATTCCACAGAAAAATTGCCAGGTAAGAAAAGGATGGTTACAAGAGATCAACTTGCGATAGGTCCTAAATTATTCATAGTTTTATAGTTTTCTCAAAGTAATAATAACCTTTTATTTAAGTTACTTATGTTTTATATTGATGAAGCATATGTTGATGTCTGGGAAAAATCAGCTATTAAGTCAAGGAGTAAGCCGCAGTCCGAGGTCAAAAGAAGCCTCAACACCTACTTTGTCTCAAGATACTTCCGTTCAATGTTCTCTCTTCTCACCAGGAACGTCCTCTTTGCCACACACTACTACAAGTAAATATTTTTTAATTTTAATACAGAATGCAAGTTTTTGTGTCATTAAATATTAAAGTAAAACACACATACTCTCAATTTTTTTATTTTTTTAATAAAGACTGATTATTATTGATAATTCCCACAACGTTTAAAAATACTGTATTTTTCAATTAAATATGTTCATTTCTAGTGACCTACTGTGTGGAGGGGAAATAAATCCTAGTTTAGAAAATGCATGCTCAAATATGAAATTTTTATAGATGTTAATTAATTCAATTAATTGTTATTAGATACTTAGATTTGAATGTCATCCAGATAAATTTTTACATCTCTTTTATTCAAGAAAAAAAAAAATAAGAAATAGAGCATAAATACTAAGCAAAGCTAATAAAAATACTATCCCCTAGCTTAAAATATTCATACAGGTAGAAAATGCATAAATGCTTCAAGAATTTGTGATCACAGTGGAAAATAGCACTAATGATTTCTTCAGAATCAAGTAACAAGGCCAAAGAGCTGGAATCTCCAAAATTAAGGGACCACACTGTTAATGGTGCTTTTGTTATCTTATAAAATAGGTGATTTTAATAATAAAATTTAAAATAAACTTATCATAATACATTAGTGTACTTTTAATATAGTTTTTATCGGTATAAAAATAATTTCTCTTATTATCATAAATTTGACATGTATTTCAAAAACCTTCATCAATCATAACTTGAAAATTAGGACAGTACAAAAGCATAAGAATTAATCAAAGTGATGAGAAAATGGCTATTATTAGATGGTCCATGTTGCTTAATAGTATTGGTAAGTCTTGAATTATAAAGGTTCTGAAATAGTTTTTATGTAGAAGTAATGATGCAGTGTAAATTTTAGTTATGTTTATTTCTTCCTGTACTCTTAGTGGAAAAACACTTGGTGGGAAGTTTAGAGACAAGAAGACAATTGGAGACCCAAAACAACAATGTTTTTGGTAGTCGGCCTGTGGAGCTCTCAAAGCATGCTGATTCACATGTTAACAATGGTGACATGAGCTTAGAACCCAGAGACAATGAAGAGATTCCTAGAAGTAAGTCATGCACTTGTTGTGCATATGTTACTTTTAGGTCTAATTGCAATTCCTATTTTTTGTAATTATATTTCATTTATTTTCTATAATTGTCATATATGACACTCATTTCCTTTTGTGACATCATAGGAGAGGTCAATTCAAACTCATTGGAGTGTGGAGAAAGTAAAACAAATCATGATATGGGAGGTGAATCATCAACTGAAGGTAGTCACAACACCACAAGTAGAAGGCGCATACAAGCAACCGAGGAAAAGAATGAGAAGGGTCGTGGACCTAATAAGATAAAGGTTTTGAAGAACTCTGTGTTTGTCGATGTGAACAAACAACTTCAACCTATAGGTAATTCTTAAAAGCAAATGTCTTCCATGATTGGGTGTCTTGCACGAGACACTAGAAGACTAACACTTGATTGTATTAATTGGAGGAAAATTGAACAAAGACAAAAGATTCAGTGTGGGCAGAGGTGAAGGTATATATGTCTCAATATATATTACATTGCTTTCAAAGTTGAACATCTACACTCTGGTTTTTACACCGACCCCTGCATGTGTGCGCAGATTTCAAAGTAAGAATATGACTTTTAAGTTTATTTTAAGTCTTGATTGGTTCTTTTTCTTTGTATCTATTGTACAGTGTTCATTTCATTTTCCCGAAGGAAAGGAGCCTTATGAATAGGCAGTGGAGAAAATACATGCTTATTGGAAAGGTTATAAATATGAGTTAAAGGTGGCACTATTTGATGGTAGAAATCATTGTGAAGCAATTAGCAAAAGACCAGAACACATACCACTTGAAATATGGGCCAACTTAGTACAGTTTTGGGAATCAGACAATGGAAAGGTAATTATGTACTTTAAGAATATTTACAGTTACAATTATTTTGAAATAATGCAACTGTTATGATGTGATTTGTCAATTATTCATTTAGGTTAGAACTAAAAGAGGAATTTAAAATTGGGGCAATAACAAAATGTGTCACTATGGAGAGACAAAGACTTTCACACGTGTACGTGCTGAAGAAGAGGTATTATGTATATCCTATTTATACTATAGCTTACTTTGATTTTAGGTAACTCAATTAGTATTTTATATACTTTTTAGGAAAAAGGTAACAAGACAGATAAGCTTACAATATGGTTAAAGACCTATGCACCAAAAAAAGCCACAAAACTTGATGATGCTTCAGCTAGTGCAAAGGTATAAGTGTTTATTTTGATTTAATTTTCTTATTCATCGTATTTCTTTTTACTAATGTGTAACATGATAGGAAGGAATTGAAAATGAGTTATCTCATGTTGAAGAAAATTCATGTGATGATGCTACTCGAGATGAAATTTTCAAAAAAGTTGTTGGAGAAGACAAATATGGTTATGCTAGGACCTTTGGCATTGGGGTCAAAGTTCCTCGTTCAACTTCTAAAAGGTGTGCTTTAGAGGAAGAATGAACTAAAAGAAGGAAAATCAAGCAAGAGCAACAAAAAAGTCAAGAGAAGATTGAATATTTGGAGAATAAACTTGGATATGTCACCAATTTGGTGAAAGTGCTTCTGAAGCACTAGGTATTCCTATATGAGATATTTTATTATCTGTTGATGAGCTAGACATAGTACCCATATATAAAGCTTATATGTGGTATGCTTAGATTTAGATCTTTGGCTTGATATAATTTGCAGCTCACTTGGGGTAAATTGTTGTGACCTTAGTTGGTTATCTTTTCTATTGCTGAACCAAACAATCTTCATCGTGTGCATATCTCCTCTTCTTGTCATATAATAAGCCTATTTGCTGATTGTTTAATATTTGGTATACTCCAGGTGAGCGGCCCGTAGAGTTGTGGACTCCGGCGTGTTGTTCTTTTATACTTCTAATCGATGCAGGGAATTAATGTAAGGCTTTATGTCTGAAAAATGGCTAGTTTTCAGGTGAAACTCTGTCCGTTTTTCCTCGAAATTTAAGTAGGAATTTAAGAAATCATTGATACTTCTAACCTTAGGGGTTGGGGGTCTCATAAATGCTATCAGAGCAAGATTCTACGAACGTAGGTCACGACCTTAGTCTTGCACTTCATATAATTTTCTAGGAATGTATTTGTGATGACGTGCTATTGTGTACAAATGTAGTTTTGGTATGAACATCGACCGTCTTAACATGCTAAAACTAACTTTATTTTCGTGGATCTGAAGCATTGCCATTGTATTTTTGTCATTCCTTCTTTGTCTTCGAGCTGGATGCAATGATGAACTCATTCTAGTTCTCTTTTCCATGATAAATTTGACATCATGTTATTAAGGGAGAATGTCATTAGATGATTATAAATATTCTCTATTTCATCTTCTTAAGATTTATGCTTTTGTGCTTGTTTAATAGGGAATAACGGAGGATGTTCTTTCTTCATTCGAGGAAGATGAGGATATTGATTATGACAATGAAAAAGGTCATGCATTTGAAGAGGAAAATGTTGAAGAAGTTGATGATCAAGAACAAAATGATGAGTCATAGTTTGAGTTCTCTCATGTGGTTAACTTTTGTCGTGACTTACCTTTTAGGTAGACCAAGTAATGTTTATGAGTTTGCACTTACAGTTTGAGCTTTAATTTCAATGGAAGCAATTGTTAGAGTTATGTTACTTATTTGTTATGAACTTGTAGTGAATGCATAGCACTTTTAAAAACTCTTAAATAACATTGTGCTTTTATTTGGGTTGATTCTTCTATTGTCGATAACTATTGTACCTACAGGTTTGATTTTGTGTATATGTATTCATTGAAAAAATAGTTCTCACTTGAATGGATGGACTATTGACAGTAGATGTTTCGAATCATGAGGTGTGTGAAGGAACAGAATTACCAACAAATTACAGCTTGATGGAAATTCTTTTTTGGCGGTATACAGTAGTACCAACAGATCTTCTTGTAGGAGAAGATTAAAAAGGCAGGAAAAAGAATTATCAACCGATACAGTACGTTGGTAAATAATTTATGCCGCCAGTTGATTTAGCACCAACAGAAGTATCTGATGGTAACACTTGCCATCACCAGCATATTATGTCTCTGTTGGTAACACGATGACATTCACCCACGGATTCATTCTTTTGGTATTAAGGAGAAATTACGGTAGATTACAATATCTGTTGATAAAACTAATACCATCATCTCTTTTTATCAACAGTCTAGCAACACACCAATATCTGTTGGTATGAGGTTTTACCAACAGCCAATGTACTTATTATAATAGACCTATCCATGTTGGTAAAAACCACTTTTTTTGTGGTGAATAAAGCACATATGGCATGGGAGTTGAGCAAGGGCCACACTACATCAATTCTTCTTTTGGTTGTATTAAGAACAAAAAAATAGTTATAATTAGATTTGAAATATATAAACGCAGAGGTAAAATAAAATCGATATGCTTATATTTTTGTTATATGGAGAAATAACTATACTCACGATGCCTCAAGAAAGAAACTTCGTCCTCCCAACCAACTAATGTAATGACATCGATAGAGTGTTCGATTTCACCTAATTGAGGAGGCTTCACGACAAACACCTATGCTTTTCTAGGTGATCGTCCAATATGACATATAATGTAAGCTCAGCTTGTGGCTGCATATATTGCAATTTAAGTTTATTAATTTACCTAAACCCCTAGGTATGAAACACCAGGTAGAAAACACTAAAATAATAAGGTCACCATAGCTGCATATCCACTTAAGACGTTGGTGGTAGTGTGAAGAAGATTTGGTGCAACATCTTGAAGAACGGTAAAAGCTTAAGTGCACGAGCTATCTCTTATATCAACTTTGAAAAAAAAATCTAAAAGATCAAAAATAAAAGAATAAGGCGAACAATCTATTATATAATTGAGCACATATTAACAATTTAAAGGTTAAATGATACTAATGCCACAAAATGTATACCTTTGAGAAGTTGAATCTTGTGGATGTAGACATATATAATACGATATATTGAGGTCAAACACATGATTACAGGAACACAAATGGCAATCGGGACAAGACGTATAAACAATTAGGAAAACACTTTCGACGTATGCAAAGATGCGATAATATGAAACATGCAATTGCACATATATTATAACACAATAGACAAGTTGGGTCAGTAGTTGTCAAAATAGATTATATATAAAGTAGCACAAGAACTCTAATACTATATTATAAGTGACCTATACATTATGCAATGCAAAGTATTCAATAAGCATCATTTGCCTAGCAATGAATAACTTATCTAAATTAGGGTTTCGCAATCTTATCTGATGTATAAACTGTAAACGTCGTTGAGCATGTCAATCACCAGACCACCTAACATATGAATATAATACAATTGAACATAGTTATGCATTTTTTAAAAAATTTAGAAAATAATTGGTGATTAGATATTAATGTGAACAATAATACGGGATTCAATATACCATCCATCAAATTCTAAAATATGTGCGATTGGTGGATTAATCAATAATCTACTTCTAGGTGTTGTAGAGAGCATGATTCCAAGGGAATACATTACGATATATATTAATATGTTAATCAAAGATAATGCGAAATGGAAGAGAAAATAGAATGCGTAATGTAATTGTTTGAAATGATAAATAATATACACACCTTTGTACCCTCTTGCAAGTAACCTAGATGCAAGCAATACATCTTCAAAAAAATAAATTATGGAAAAGATAGTGGTCTTCAATTTCAGCAAAATCTCCAAATAAGGTGACTTTCAATGCATTCAGCCTACAAAAGAAAAAGTAATCTACTAATAGTATCTATTACGAAACTGAACGTTTAAACATTCGGAACAACATAACAAAAAGGTCAAGGTATAATTAGTTGGAAGCACATACTGCATATCACAAATCAGCACGTCTCATTTGAGGGTTCCTACATGTGTTATCTCAGTTTCGGAAACAGCAACTACTAAACCAATGATGTCTACACAACGAATTTAGTAAGAGGCATGTACAGGGGATTGAATACTTCACAAAATTATAGTACACTATTTTTACCTATTGTTTGCAAATTGGGTTGCAAATGTCTGGAGACATCAAGAGAAGGAGAGAAAAGGAACAAATGCTGGGAGGTGGTGGCATTGGATTGCTAGAATTGTAAATGTTTGTAAACAAGTATTCTATTTCATGTAGTGTATTCGGTTTAGAAGTCGCTCTGTACGGCCATGTGTGCCAACCATCTAATTTGTCAATTGTCTTTTTTGCTGAAATCAGTTACGTTTTGGAATGTAAGCCCCAATACTCCGGTTGTATGAACCGTTGAGTTGTATCTTTCACTTCTCCTGTGTTAATGAACTATATTATTTGATGTACTCCGAGCGAGTTGCTCATTGAGTTATGAACTTTGATGTGTAGCCGTTGGGCTTATTTTAAAATGTTTTACACTTCTGTTGATTGCAGGGGTTATTGTAAGGCTTTTAGCCTGGAAACTATCGATTTTTAGGGGAAACTCTATTAATTTTGTCCTGAAATTTAAGTAGAAAGTTAAGAAAACGTAACGCTCTTGGTTGTAAGGGGCTGAGGGTGTTACAGCCTTCTGGTAAAAGGCTAGTTCCAAAGTAACGTCCTCACTTCATTGGGATTTATAGGGGAATGGTGAGTCCTACTTTTTGTGCTAAAATTGTGAAATTAGCATGTGCATATCTATTTGCGGGCCTGATATTCAATGACTACAAGGGAGATCATCTTAGTTAATGAAACACCAACCTTTTCAGGCCACCTTAGCATCTTGTAATATGTTTTACTGCCACACCAAAAGTCATTACTATTAATATATTTTTAAACATTAGATTTTTCGAGTGTAAAATAATCATTATTACAGGTTTAAATTCAAATTCACACGTATTAATCATCACATCTTTATGTCTTATGCTATTGTAAGTTTTTATATTTTTACCTTTGGACAGAGGTATACATTAATTAAAATGCATCGTTCCACAAAAGTTAACAACACAATTATGTATTATGAAGGAAAATTGAATATAAGATATAACTGTGCCATTAATCTATCTTTTAATCGTTGTATTTGTTGTACTTCAAAATCAGCACCCTCGTATCCGGACATTCCATAAAGAGAAAGTAAATGTTGCTGTCTAAAGAGTGTTGTCTCAAGAGTGCTATCCCCAGAAGCACGTGAGCAATTTCACTATGTGGTTGGAAAATACAAGGAGGCGAAGGTAATTGTATTGCAAAGTTCCATATAGTCATTTAACTACACTCTTTTTCAGAAAATGATGATTCCACAGCAACACAGTAGACATCCACGGAAGACTCAAAATATTGACGTAAATAACCCTAGCGGTTGAGAAGATGGCTTAGTAGTGGAGATAATTGTATATCTTTCTATTCATTCTATCCTTATTTGATGTCTTTATTGCATAAATGTTTATCTTTGTATTATTGTTATTATTATTAAAATTAAATTTTGGTTTTTATAGTTCTCTTATTTTTGTAGTAAATATCTATATTCTAATTTCCAATATATTTAAATTACAATGTTTTTGTTTAATTTTGAAAGTGTGTAACTATTCTAGATATACATTGTTCAAATAATTGTATTTTTAAAGCTACCTATATGTAAAGATTTTTATTTGAGTAATCATGTTCCATATAAATAATTATTATAGAAAAATTCACCTACATAGATATTAGTTGGATGTTCTAACCCAAAAAGAACATGTTATGTTGTTCTATTTATTCTTTCTATATTTGATATATTTTTTCCTTAAATGTTTATCTTTTTTGTATTGTTGTTTTTATTATTAAAAATTAAAATTTTGGTTTTTATAGCGCTCTTATTTTTTTAGTAAATATCTATATTCTAATTTCCAATATATTTAAAGTACAATCTTTTTGTTTAATTTTGAAAGTGTGTAACTATTCTAACTATACGTTGTAATAGCCGATCCTAAATCATATTTATTTATTTAATTAAGCCATGTTATTAATTTTTTACATTGATTTATCTCATTTAATCAACCCGGTTGGGCGAATTCATTTTGGGTCTCACTTTGCAATTTGAGTTCATTTACGTGATAATTTCAGGTGAATCGATAGTAGTCCTTGGTAAATATGATTAGGTGTTAAATTATTTTCATAATGTTACAAAAATTTGATTTTTAAGCATGCAAAAACATTTGGGCCCAAATTCATTAAGTCTGGCCCAATTCATTTGGACTCGAATTGCGACCCCATTTATTTTGGACTGTAATAACCCACCCTTAAATTATGTTTATTTATTTAATTACCCCATGTTAATGATTTTTTCAAATTTATTTATCGTACTTAATTATCCCGGTGGGAAAAAATTTATTTGGGCCCTCACTTGGCAATTTGAGTTTTATTTATTTATTTAATTATTAACGAAAACTTTGGAAGAATTGATAGTAGGCCCTAACAAATTTAATCTAAGTAATTTATTTTGCTTTCAAGAACACTACAAAAATTTAAATTTGAGTACGCAACAACGTTATTGTTACGAAGCGTTTTATTCTCGAATCCAACTTTCTGCGGCTAAATTTGGAACCCAACATGTTTGCTTTCTTAATCTAACTAATTACCATGATTAAGCTTAATCATGATTAGCTAAAATTACTTTTCAAGATAAAAAATCAGCCAAGTTGTTAGACAAGTCAAAAAAATACAACCAAAACTCAAACCCATCTTTTCTCTCCTTTCTCTTTCTAACCAGGCCAGCCCTCTCCCCCAGCTGATTCTGGTGTTTTTCGGTCAGTTTCCGGCCAGCTTTGGGCTGCCTCCGACTCCCCTTGACACCCTAGTATCACTAGCTACCATCCTCCATCATCAAAATCACTAAACATTACCTTCATCTCTACTTTTATTAAGCTTGAAGTGAGTAACCTTAATCTTGATCTTATTAGTTTTGATTTTTATCTTAGTTTTGATTCTTGTTTTGATGTTTTTGATTGTTGATCATGATGTTTTGATAAGAAATAAGAGTTATTTTGATGTTGACCATGGTGGAGTTGAGTTAGGAGCATGTTAGGGTTAGGGTTATTCATAATCATGCAAGCTTTAAGTAGGAAGTTTGTTTTTCTTGGATTCTTATATTTGATTTAGTGGTTTTAATCTCTAATAATATTATGAGGATGTTCTTGGTGATCTTGGATGATGCGAAAGTTGGCCAAAAGTTAGTGTGAAAGTCGGTAACAAACATTTCTTTTGAATACTATCACTTATATAAACATTTATGCGCTTGTTTCTTATTATGTGACCAAAGCATATAAGTTTCGAGGACGAAACTTTTTATGGGGGGGGAATGTGAGACCCGTATTTTTGCCGTACTTGATTGACAAATATTATGCCTAATGGGTTAGAAAATTTTATTGTGGTATATGCCAACCCATACTTGCTTATTTCTCAAACCGTTTGTCTATCCAATGCAATAGCCCAAAATCGTTCTTTTTTTTTTGAATTGCTATAATTTGAATGGCTTTCTTAACCTTAGTGAACAAAAAAAAGGGGAAAAGAACACCAGCCATGCCCCCCAAACCCATGAAACCAAGCGCCAAAAAAAAGGAAATGGTGGCGAAGGACACGTGAGAGAGAGGTAGAGTGAGTGAGAGTGAAGTGGTGGAGAAGGACAGCAGCACATGGAGCCACCACTGCCACCACACCACGACAGCATCTGCTACTGTTATTATGGTATCGTTGCTGCAAATCAAAGCAGGGGGCTGCTAAGAGTGATGCATGGCTGAGGACGGGGGTCGAGGAAACCATTGAAGGCTAGTGAGACGAGGAGAAGCAAAATTACAAAAAGAATCAGTCTAGATAGAGTAATTGCATCCTGAAAGTACCCAATCTTGAGGTGGGTAAACTCTTAATCCCCCATATTTTATGGATTTTGAGTAATAGTATATGAGTTAGTTTACCCAATTAGTGAATTGGATTAGTGTCGATTAATTCAATTGCATGCATGGGCAAACTCTCGATTCTACTAATTTATGGTTTTCCCTAAATATTAGTTTGAATTGGTGTATGAAATTCATGTAGTAAGCCTTGAAATCGGGTATTTGGTTACTGATTAAACTGTATGTGTATTGTGGCTATTTCCTCTAGTGTTGGATAATTTGGATGTAGCATATAAGTGAAGTGAAGTGGCTATTTCCTTTGGTGTTGGTTACTGATTGAAAGGTAGGTTGATTTATATAAAACTATTTGAGCGGAGTCACAGCTTTGTTAACTTGGGCTTCTATTTCATTATTCTGATTATGAGAATATGTCTAAATTATCCTGACTCACATTCTGAATTTATGGTGCTTATCCTGTAAGTGTTTAAACGGTTCAACGAGTCCATAATTTTGAACTCTTTATAATTTACAAAATGAGACTTGAAGTTTCTATGCTTACAGTTTTTTTTTATTTTATTAAATTGGAATATTTAGAGGGTATGTATTCACTTTAAATGAGT
>NCQT01048584.1:0-12595 GCA_002740465.1 Stenocereus thurberi | reverse complement strand
CTACTCATTGGCAAACCTTCAAGAGAATCTTTCGCTACTTACATGGGATAAGTGGCCTGGTTCTTTGCTACCAAGGCGGGGACCTTATGTTAATAGGATACTCAGACGCTAATTGGGGTGACAATCTGGATGAGTTTAGGTCTATCTCAGGATATGTATTCACCCTAGTCAGAGGAGCCATATCTTAGTGTAAGTAAGAAATAAGTTTGCACAACACTTTCAACTATAGAAGCAGAGCATGTTGCTTGCTGCCTTGCTGCTCAAGAAACTATATGGCTAAGGAGTTTTCTCCAAGATCTCAATATCACTCCGAGAGTTTATGATCCTGTAGAAATGATGTACGACAATACTGCTACTATCTAGTTTGCTAAAGACTTGAAGCTCTACAAGAAAACTAAGTAGGTAAAGTGGCGTTATCATTTTGCTCGAGACGCCATTTAAAGAAAATAAGTTGCTATTAAGTATATATCTACAAGTAAGATGATAGCAGTTCTTTTAACTAAGATTATTCCTAGAGACACTTTTAGAGCTCATGTGATGAGTTTAGATCTGCGTCGGACTTAATTTTTAGATATATCTAAGTGTATGATGGACATGTTTCTTGTATTAAGTATTTATAAAATAAAGATTGATGTTTCTTTTTGAACGTTTATAAATATGCAATTATGTTATAAAACACATTGAAATGTCACCAGGTTTCTGATTGGCCTAATCGCACAGGCAATCGTCCTGCCACTTTAGTAATTGGTAGGATATTGCTTTTCAATTATTAACACTAGTTTGTGTAATTCTAATTAGTATTATACTTATGTTGTATCAATGATAAGTTAGGTAATCGCCATAGTAAGTCTAAGATGAGAATTCTGAAAGTCAAATATGAAATACAATGATTTCATATCGAAGTCTTATAGCCGAATGCTGAGTGGAAAGGTTAGCATTATGTATGTTAGTTTAGAGACTTATATTGGTTTTTTAGATAAAAGCCAGACTTGCGATTCACATGGCGTAGAACAGTGACATGCCCATCTTAGTGGGAGCTATGCCGTGACACACTTCATACTATGTGCGCTAAATGTCGACCTATCTGATAAGTGATAAGCGAATTCCCCTTCCTTATCAGTGTGTAACCCCTATTGGACATATTCTTTGACTTAGAGTTATAATATGAATTCAAAGCTTATTGTTGCTACCTTAATCTGTTCTCCAAGGGATAAGATGTATGTTGTTTGGTGAAACATATTAAGAAACCAATCGTGCTAAGATGGTGATGCATGATGAATTCCATTTGTCCAAATATAGGTATGAAATGCATGTAGATGAGCCAAATAAATGTTGATGACCAATCTCCCCAAAGATGAACCAAGAGAGAGAGAATTCCTAAGTAAAGAAAGCCTTTAATGCAGTAGATATAACACTTGAAATATGTAACGAAGAGATAAATCAACGAGGATATATCTAGGCTAAAGGTTAAACCAACACCTAGATTAAATCAAGCCACCCTCTAACCCTTTAAAGGCTTAGCACCAAGGACTAGATTAAAGGGAAGACTCAAATCACCCAGTGGCAGAGCCGCTAAGGGGCAAGCGAAGTCAATTGACCCCCTAGCTTTTTGGGGCAAAAAAATGAAATGTGGGATATTCTGGTGTAAACAAAAAATAGATATATATTAATTAGCTCTTATATACTTCACAAAGGAGTACATAGCAGACTGGTTGGTTGCCTATTGCTTCATGTGGGAGGTCGCAGGTTTAACTCCTCATGTTGCCTTCTGTGTAATTTGTTTTTGGAATCTTTTTAAAAGTCTATCAAATGACGATATCATACTTTACTTTCAAAACATGAGATCTCATTAAGGACAGCTTTCTTGACTATATTAGCTAGGAGCTTCATTTTTAGAACTATTAAAGTTTATGTTATGTGTATTATTAATCTCGCCCCCTTACTTTGAATCCTAGCTCCGCCCCTGAAATCACTACCCTTCTAAGAGAGATAAATAATTTGAGATTTTGAAGAAAAACCTAGCTTCAAGCTCTCATATCACTCATCGAGTCTGAATTTTCATAAAGATAATTGGGTTTATAAATACCAAATGAGAGGGAAAATTAGATGTACATTAGTGAGGCGAGTGAACCAATAGGAGGCTTACAAAATATCCTTGGAAAATAAATGAAGATGGTTATGATAATTACAATCACTATGAGCTATGTTTTTCACGTTTCATCCTCCAACTTCTAGAGAGCCTTGAGTAGGCTCTACTCCTCCAAATGAGGTGATGCCACTTGTCGACTCTTCGCTTATGTGTGAAGAATCATCCCTTGTTGATTAATCTCTAGAATTAAAGCTGTAACCTCCTCAATTAAGCTCATAATCAGAACCGTGCATTTTTCAATCCCCGATCAACCCTTGCTTGGTATTTAGCCCATGACTTCCTCAATACTTGGAGTTTGAGTGCGATTCAAGACTTTTGAAAAAATAGACATTCGGGGATTTCAATCCATGTATAATTTATAGAAATTGGAGCTCATTTTTCTTGTTAAATTTGAGCTAGAAAGGAAGTAAAGTATTCTACCTAGAAACTGAAAATGAGTTAATGAGATAGTTTGGGAAGAATTAAGTAGTTGACTCCTTATTTAGGGATACTATTGGCCTAACTATCTTTCCTAACCCTACTGGACCTTCTTAAGAGCCCCAAGCCAATATTGACCTAGAGGGACCTAATCCTTGGCCTAGTGTCAATATTTGGCCAACTTGGTTTATGATCCCCACTAGTGAGAGTAGGCCCAAGCTCGAACTTGCTCCACATCAGATGGGTTATTTATTAATTATCCAAGGAAAAATCATTTAATATTCAGCATATAATCAATTGATATATAGATAGGCATAAAGGGGCAGTGCCCGCCATTGCTAATGGTTTAAATGATTTGGGGTATTGATATTTTTTGAAAATATTATGTCAGTTAGATGGTGGTTAATATGAAATTTATGGTTTATATGATAGAGTGGGAGTTGTTTCCTAATAGTAAGGGTCACCATAATCACACCGTAATCACCCCATTAAATTGGCAGTTACAAAGTGATTGAACGTGTATTAATCATGCCAATTTAATCCTTTGATTATGTTTCATCTTTGTGCTGCTATATAAGGGGTGATCAAATTAGGCAAAGATACACAGCTGAAGCAAGCGATATCCTAAAGTAAAGATCCATTCTATGCTCTCTCCCTCACACATTCTAACCATTCTTGGGATTTGGGTTTGGAGTGCGGACTTGTTGGTGACTCTAGTAAGCCACCTTGTTCGTGGGTAGCAAACGACATAAAGTTTTAGGCTGCTTTCTGCATTAAGGTGAGTTCTTATTTCCTAACAATAACTGTACGTCATATCCTCAACAGTATATATGTATTGCCAATTTTATGTCTTGTACGCATAAATTAGATTCGTCGTACATGAACTTTGTGAAAATCAGAGTAGTTAGCCTCGGTGTTAGAGTGTGGTGTAATTTTGCGTCTTTACCATTCTTGATTTATTCTGAAATTAAATCCTAAGAGCCCTTGTAATGGGTCCAATTTTTTTATCACCAACTGGGGGCTTAGCCTCCACATCATCCCCTAATTCAATTTTTTGGATCTCATTACCCACTGCTAGACTATTCTATTACTATTCCTACTATGGATTGATAGACTTATGGTTCTTTGCTTTCGAGAATTGCCTTGCGTATGATATTAAAGTCCGATAAAGTCAGAGTTGAAATGGAATAGTGAGTTGCTGGCTATTCTCCAACAGTCAGAGCACATTCTTATTCAATTACACTAATAGCGGGAGCTGCTGTCGATATTAGAAAGGTGTTTAGTTCTTTGATCCGTTCTCTTGCACTTGAACTACGGGGTTTGACGTCATTAGGCTTAATAGAATTGGTTCCAAAGGCTATAACTAGTCAAATAGGTCTTTAGGATATCGCATAGCAAGCCCTCCTTGAGGCTTATGATCCTATTTATGAGGGAATGATTTTAGCACAAGAAAGTAACCCATAAGACATCTTAGGAAGCTCGGCTATTTAGCAATATTTTGCTTGTCTTAGTATAATTAAAAGTGGGACTATTTCTCGACGGAGATGGAGGCCGTTGAGGACGATTACTTATTGCAAGAGGGAAAGAAAGTCTAATAAGAAGTAAACTACCGAAACATGTAAAGGGATCAATGAATTTTATGTTGTTACGTCGGGTACTAATTATTAGGACCAACGAAGTAGAATGCTTTCCCTAGGGGATAAGTTAGTATTCTAAAAGCTTGCTTACTTGCTTGGTTACAGTGTTGACCAAAAAGAGACAATACATTTAAGGAATCTCCTGTTTTAGTTACCAGGGAGTCTCTTTCTATCCTCCACGTACACGTATACTTTACGTACACAAGTGGTTGAGTGAGAATAGATGTTGCAGATAATTAACTGGAAGTTTTCTTTAATGCATTCCTTTCCCGTACTGAGCAAGCCTCTTTTCATTGACATGGTTAGTCTGTAAGTGAAACAAATTCCATCCGATTAGCCAATTACAGAAGAAGCTCAGCTTAAAACCGAGACGGCCGCAGAAAGCACGACAACATAGTTACACAATGGTCTTTTTGACTTCAAAGAAGAGAGAAGGGGAATGGCATTTCTATCATGACGAGATGAGCTAGCTGCACTTCTTGCAACTAATTGATCATCATCTTTCTAGTGATTGTCCTATCAAGATTGCTCTTATTGAGTGGAACTCAGGGTGTTGTACAAAGAAAGTCAGGGGCCACATGTGCGAGTTAGTTCTTTAGCCGAATGACTAGGTTATTGGTTGTATTTGATGATTATTCAAAGAAAGTATCTTATTATTACTCTTAAGACGTGGTGTTCAGGCGAAATTTCATGAACCTATCTTGAACTTCAAGCCCCAAGTCAAAGAAAGTAAATATGAACAGCACAATCCAATAGATGTCACCATAGGAACACATGAAAATTGACACTCTCCCTTTGTACACTGCCTCTGGTAACTAATCGAGCCATGAATCTCTTACTACTAACTCCAGGTAAACCTTCATTCTTCTTGTACAACCACTTGCATTTAATTGCTCTCATCCACTTTGTGTACTTTACAAGTTGACAGGTTTGGTTTTTATGAACCGTCTCCTTATGCATAGCCCCTAAAAACTGGGAACATTACTTTCCAAAACTTCTCAATAGTGATGGTGGCGAGTTCATGATGATCGCATGAGAGAGCAAAAGCAAGCCTATCTTCAAAGCTAAGACTAATAGTGGCTTTCTATTTTCTTTGTTCTCTTAACTAAGGATGTTCCTTATTGCATCTCCTTAGTTACATCTTTTTTTCATCATGGGATAGTTTCTTTATTCACAACTTCCTTTCTTGCCCCAACTATGGAGTATTCAACTCAACCTCCACTTTCCCTCTATGCGCCAATCACTTCTCTCCCCAAGCGCCTCTCTTTTTCTCCCTAGGCTAATGCCCGAATCTCTCATCAGTGGAAGGGAGTTCCACTGGGTGAATATTCCTTGTAAGTTATTGCTTAATTCATTGCCTTTTTTATAATGGCAGTTCGACATAAATATTTTTACCATCTTTGAAGCTTTAGACACCTTTTGATTCGGCATAGTGGAACTCTCAACAACATAAGTAACATTAATAATTCAATTTTGAGTGATTAGAAGGAAGTCTCAATAGCTTCTTCAGCAGCTTTAAGATACGAGAATGTGGTAGGTTTTTTGACAAACAAGTTCTTTTTTACTATGACCCTCAACAATTTATTCTTTGGTACAGAGAAGAAGGGCAATATCTATAATCTGCATCGTTACTGGGAACTTTAATATGGGCCTATTCCCAAAGGAAAATATATGCCCTAATGACATTCCTCTTTGTAAAAACGTTCAAGTTGGGCCTATTATCAATCATAACTTTTGCAACCGTTCAGGGATATGTGTAGTGACCTCTTCTATGTGTCAGTGACATAGTGGCCTAATTTGCCTAATCCGATTCATATTCTAACATCTACAATCCCAATTGGAAGAACTATCCTAACTTGTCCTATAAGAGTGATCCTCTTCCATTTCCCCAAACTAATGCTAGATCCCCACGCCAATGCTAGGTCCCCATCTCCCGGGTTTTAAAGACCTAACTTCCCTCCATAAGCTCCACAAAAGTCCAACCTTGAGACTATCTTGGAGAGTGTGCTTTTGGCACAAGAAAAAAACATTAGTATATTAAGTAATTAACTTGTACGGTTGATTTTCTTACTACTCATAACAAGATAGTGGAATCAAAAATTGCCTAATAAGCTAGTTCTTCTTCTATACCTTCGAGTAGATTACCTAGTAGACCCGAGCCTAACCCTAAAGAGCATTGCAATTGTAATGTCTTCAGAAGTGGCAAACAATTAAAGGGTCCTTTGCATTCTAGAGTTGGGGTGAATGGTGAGGACGAGCCCCAAAAGAAGAGTGAAAGTGAGAAGTCTAAGGAATCTAAGCCCCTTTCACTGAAGCATTACATGCCACCCTTGCCTTTCTTATAAAGATTTGCCAAGGCCAAAACATGATGCTCAATTTGGGAAGTTTCTTGATGTGCTTAAAAAGTTGCATGTGAACATGCCTTTTATTAATACTTTGTATCAAATGCTTATGTATGCCAAGTTTTTGAAAGAAATTCTCCCCAACAAGAGGAAAATTGATGAACATGAGACCATAACTTTAGGTTAGGAGTATAGTGTTGTGTTCCTAAGCAAGCTTCTTGCAAAGCTGAAGGATCCTGGTAGCTTCTCTATTCCTTGCTTGATTAGAAATATGAGCATTGATAGGGTTTTGTGTGATCTTGGTTCAAGTGTGAGTTTCATGCCTTATTCTATTTTCTAAAGACTTGTCATAAGAGAGTTAGGACCTACTCCCATTTCTCATCAATTAGCAGACCGTTCTGTGAAGTACTGTTTGAGTATTTTGGAGGATGTTCTGATCAAGGTGAGTGACTTTTATATACTGGTAGACTTTTTTGTTCTTGATATGGCTGAAGATACCTGCACTCCAAATCATTCTTGGGAGGCTTTCTTGGCTATAATGGGATGAAAATTGATGTTAAGGAGGGCATGGTTAACTTTTAATGTAGGAGAGGACCATGCTGAATTTGGTTTGTATGAGGACCATGAGCTTTCTCCTTCTTCTCTTCCTTGCTGTGGATGTGATCTGATTGACTCTGATAAGTTTGTGCAATTGGTTGATGTGTGTCAAAATGATCCCCATGAGTTTAATTATGTGTCTACTAAGGGCAGTCGACTTGATTATGTAAAGGTGGATTTGGTTAACAATTTGCCACCTAACATAGTCAAGGATTAGGGCTATGCTTTTGATGAGGGTTATTTGGGTGATTTTTGTAGGCTTGCACGAGTGTTGCTGTCTTTGCCCTCTTCGGATGAGTTTGACGTTGACTTTGATTTTGAGATCGAGTTCGGTTGTTGTGATGGTGGCCTTCTGATGGTGTTCATCACAAGATAATTGTGTATGTGGACCATGTTGTTTAGCTTTATTTGATGCTTAAGAAGGACCTGTATGCCATCTACTTGAAGTAGTTCCTTCTTTTGTAAGAGTTTGAATTTGAAATCTATGACAAAAGTGGGACAAGAGCTTTGAAGTCCCCTTTCTCACCAGTTTTCCCCTTTCAAAAGGATGACCAGTTTATGGTCTAGCTAGCGATCCAAAAGAAGCACTGCTTCGGAGGCAACCCAAGGTTCTTTTTCTTTTCTCTTTGTTTTTCTTTCCTTAGTTTTAAGTCTTTTTGGTGTGTGCTTTTGCATAATCCTATTCCCCTCAATCTTTTCATGCCTTTATATGTTTCATTGAGGGCAATACGTTATCTAAGCATAGGGGAGGGATATTTTGTATTTAGCTCCACTTTGCATGTGTGTTATCTTAGGTTAGGCATGTTTTATTTAAACTGCATTAGTATTGCGTATAGAAGAATTAGGTGCATGTTAAGGTTCGCATTTGGGACTTACGTTGCATTTGAAAAAAAAAATGAAAAAAAAGGTGAAAATAGAAAATATGACAAAAATTTGAAAAAAAAAAATCCTCCAATAATTATTCTTCAGGCAAAATAGCTTTCATGTGCTTGAGTGATTTTGATGAATGACGTGTATGGTGTGAAAATTATTGAAGGTTTTGCAAATGTATCCTGTTTTGGCCGTTGTCTTGATTGAGAACTTTGTTACCCCTTGATGTTCTTAACATTAATGTTGGCACATGAGAGTCATTACATGAGCTAATTGAGACTTTGATAGATATTCCGTGAGATCTTAAGCCTTATTTAGACTAATTCATTATATTTAGTCTCATGTTCTGTCATATGTGTGGCTCTGTGTGGCTCTTCCATGTTGCATCTGTAGAACTTACCTTAAGTCTTGTTCAAAATCAGATCAGCATTTGCATTTGATGATATGATAGAGGCATTATTTCTTTATTCATTTTAGTTACATAGCTAAATAGTTTACCCTTATTCACATGTTTATCCCCTTTGCTAGCCCCTTTGAGTTGTAATCTTTTTCTTATTGTGATCACTTCATATTAGCCCTTGGACATATATACATATTCTTACCTTTAAGTCAAGTCTATGGAGCATCACTTTATGTATGTAGCGGGTAGTTCTAGAGGTGTTTATGGGGGGCTTTGGTGTATTGGTTTGGTGAGGGGTCGATGACATTGAGCAGTTGGTTTAGTTCCCCTCTTGTTCAGATTGTGTGTGTGTGTGTGTGTGTGTATATATATATAAAGTTGCGAGTTGATAGGTGGTGATCGTATACCTTTTAATAATTGAAATTCGCATTTCATTTCCAAAAAAAGAAAAAAGAAAAAGAGAAAAATCGGGTTGAAAAGAAACACAGAATTAAAAAACAAAAAAAGAGAGGGGAAAAAAAACAAAAGTGGCTGGCATTGGACATGTAAATAACTTGAGTTCCTTTTTTTATCGACTCACTTCCTATTTGACTCATGGGGGATGTTCATTGTGGTGTTAGCGTTTGGAGTGTTGGTGAACTTCATGGTTGCTTGGTGCTTTATTTGTTGCTCCCTAGTCACTTGGCTAAATAGCTCCACAATGGCCAAATTCGTTTGACCACTCCTTTCCTTGAACCCTTTAGACCACATTACAGCTTATATAATGTCCTGTTGATTGTCATATGCAGGTTGTATTCTTAGTGTTGGAGAATTTAAGAGTTTTGGTAAGCATATAGAGATTGCTTCCTTAGAATGAGTCTTGAACGAACCTAAGCTATATTTCAAACACATGAGTGGAAGTGATCCACATTTCCCATCGGTGAGGTTCTACTGGTCGATTTAGCTATAATCAATTCCATGTCCATACATGGTGTGCTTTGTGGTTTTTAGGGAGTGATCAAGTTTGATATCTGGTTTGTGACCTATAATTTTTGAAAAAATTCACCTTCTACTGATTTTGAAATGTCTTGTATACTATTTGGGGCTGTCATCTAATAATATTCTTACTTGTGATGTGCTATGAGTTGCTTAGTTTGAGGAGGTTGTTGTGTTTTTGAATCTTAGATGCATCTCCCAGCGTCGATTTGTCTTGAGTTTAGCTTTGCTTAGGGACAAGCAAAGGTTTAAGCATAGGAAAGCGATGAACGTCATATGCTCATAGATTATTCACGTGTTTGGTAGTTATTTTAGGGAATTAATATGTTCAATAGTATGATTTACACCTGTATTTCTACTTTTATGTTACATTTCAGTTGTTTGAGAAGTGTTTGGAGATTTTAACCTCACGAATCCAAAGCGTATGAGCAGAATGATGATTTTAAGGCCTTGTGGATCAAAGAAAATAACACGAGAGGCCCAAAGATGCCTAACATACCACGGTCCAGAAGGTTCTAGGAAGAAGTAGCAAATCAAGCATAGGTAATACTTAGTAATTCGATCTAGCCTCTGTGGGACGACCTTGATGTATACAACAATACTCTTGCACTTGTAGTGGGAATCAAGTATTGCACTCCAGTGCTCGTTACTGGCGTATGCCTCAAGAATCAAATCATCATCTTCATTAGACAAGTTAAGAACAGAAAGATTTTTATACATCTTTTTAAACTTTTGAACAATTTTTGAATTACTAGGAGTTCATGTTCTAATTTATGTGCCTATCATTTAACTTTCTCAATTTAGTTAAATTTTTAATGAAATATGAAGCATAGGTAATACATCAAGAAACCTTTCTAATTGCTTCCTTTCTTTAATCTTCTTAGGAAAATTTTCTTTTTTCCTGAAATATACTTTTGTAAAATGATTTGCTAGCTTTATTTCTAGGCCTAAAAATGCCATTTCTTGTTGATTATAAATGTACTTGTTCTTACCAAGGATATTACGTGATAGCTAGGACATTATCTTTATGTTGTTCTATGGTCTTACAAAAGATAACAATATCATTGATGTAAACTAGACAAAAACAGCGATTGTGATCTTTGAAGATGCTATCCATTATTTGTGATGCATTTTTAAGATAAAATGACATTACTATGTACTTATAGTCCTTAAGGGGCACTAAAAGCAATTAAGGGAATGCTTTCTTTATCCATTTCTAGCTGTCAGTATCTGCTTTTATAATCTATTTTTTAGAATCAAGGGCTCCTTGAATTATATTGAAAAGAACTATTTTGGTAGGAATATAACAACCATCAAAGGTAGTATCATCATTAAACGTTTGTAATTGAATACCATTTCCTTTTTTTCAACATGATTTCTCACCATGAATACAGGACCGGTGTTAAGACCCTTACTATTCCTGATTGACCCTTTATCAAAAAGTTCTTTGATTTGCTTATCGAAATCTTGGTATCTTGGTGTGTATACACCATTTGTTTAACTTGAATAACCATGTTTGTATTTAACAAAGTAATTTTTGCCAATATTTTATCTCTATCCTGAAATCTTAGCGGATTATTAGAGTAGGGTTCTTTGCATAATGCTTCTTGCTGTTCGACAATCTACTCTTTAATGGATAATTAAGTAATGAAATTGTTGGTGCTCCTTCACATTATGTAGCAATTATTTTTTCAACATGGTAGCTGTATGCAAACTCAATCTTCTGAGTAGTGTATGCTTTATTTAATTTATCAATAGGGTTTGCCTTATGGCATGTGTGCATGAAAAATATAGCCTTTGAAGATTATTTCTAATAATAATATCATGAGAGGTTAATCAATAGTCTGTAAAGCTGGTATAATGTATTGAACTCCTCCTATTTCAGTAGATAACCCTTATATATGCTGTTATAAGCTATTCTTACGTGTAAAGAATTTTTCACTTTTTTCAACATGAATTACAAAATAGAGATCTTTTTTTTCAAAACAATAGAACAACCACTATCAATGTAAGCACTGTAAAGCTTGTCGTGGAGCTTACAAATTTAATCACTACTTCTGTTATTAAATACTTTTTATAGCATAGGAAAGTAGGGATCGATCCACGAGAAAAGATTGCTGTAAAAGGCTAACTTAATCCTAAATAATTTCACTAATCCAATTTAATAGGTCTAATCTTAATAATTCTAAAATAATTAAAATCTAATGAGTAAAAATCTAGAAAAATTCCTAATGATGCTCCTAAATATTCTAAATCATGTTCTGGAAATAAAACAGTAAAAATCCCTAAATAATTTAGAAAAATAAAATCAGAATAATAACTGAAATTCTAATTAAAATTCAAAACTGCAATTAACAATATGAGAAATAAATATTAGAATTATCAAACAGTAGCCTAAAATATTATACTTCAGGTCTACCAGCTTATAAACTCTAAATTGTATCTACTTTATTTCAGAAAAATATGATCAGAAAATTAGCATAGAATATTCAGCAGAATAATAAATCTAAAATCAGAAATAAAATAATCAGCATAAATATAAATACGAAATTAATCAAGAAAATTACCCTAATCCTAGGACACAATTTTCTGGACTTAACAACACCTAAAAATCGTAAATTAAAATTAAAAATCGAAATTTTCAGAATTAATCACCTAAAAACCTGCACATATCAATTTCACAAAATAATTCTGAAAAATTATCAAATAACTTCCAAAAATCACGAAATTAAATATGGGAAGACTAGGACACTATATAAACTCTAGGAACTAATAAAAATCGAAAACGAACAAAAATAACTATTTTTAGTCTAATTTCTAACAAACCTATAGTTAAATACTAAAACTGAATATAAATCAATCTAAAATTATAATCACTCTAAAAATCAAAATCTAAACTATCTAAAATTACCTAGACACTCCTAAAAGACTATACTTGGGGGGGTCGATTGAAATTATATTGCAGCTAATAAAAATAGAACAAAAGTTAACAAACTAATCAAATTAACTCTAAGCAACAAATAATGATCAAAAGTTGTCAAATTTCTGAAAAGTACTTAGTATAATCTCAATCCGTCATGCAAATTAATATTTATCATTAACACACAAGTTAGTTTCATTCATGAGTTAGACTACAGAAGACATCCGCCAGCGGTTCTTCTCCATTTTTCCTTAAATTCTAGTTTAATTAGGTCCAGCCCTAATATAA
>NCQT01048550.1:0-11923 GCA_002740465.1 Stenocereus thurberi | reverse complement strand
TAGACTTGGAGGATGGGGTACCGTGCACTTCATTTCTAAACGGCCTAAAGAGCAGATGATTCAAGTTCTCTTTTGCCGAGCAGAAGAAGACCACATTAGCGAAGGTGCTACGGAAGGTCGTCAACTTTATCCGTGCCACCAAAATTTGCGCTGAAAGCACGGATGCCCCGAAGAAATCCAAGGCCCCCGTCAATAGGAACCCGGGACGAGGGGATCGGAGGCTAAGGCTCAAAATGGGAGACCGCTGCTTCATCACGGACCCCAAGAGCATACTCATAGAGGTAAAGGAACACGCAATACTGAAGAGGCCCCAGCTGATGACCTCGGCACCTAAATCCCACAATGCGCAGAAGTATTGTGAGTTCTATGAGAAGAATGGGCACATGACTGCTGAGTGCTGAGAGTTGAGGAAGGCCCTTCATGTCCTGGCCAATAAGGGACAGATCGACCGATTCTTAAAGAGAGGTTGTGGTTCCTTCGAAAGGAACACGAGCCCGTGTGACCTGAACCTCGAGAGGAAGAATGCTCCACAGAGATAGTGGCCACCATCAACGGGGGATACGCGAGTCACTCGGTTAGCCTGGAAAGCTCAACTTCGGGGAGCACAGTAAGTTCGCACGGCTGAATAAGGGAGCCGAATCACAGTGCCAACAATGGCGNNNNGAAGGGGAAGAGGCCCGCATTTCACTTCCCCACACAATGACCCGCTGGTGGTTGAGATAAAGATGGCTAGCGCTATTGTTCGAAGAATCCTAATCAACATCGGAAGCTCGATGGACATCATCACTTGAGAATGTTTGAAGAAACCTAAGTATTTGGGGAGGGAAATTGTTCCCCTGGGACACCCCATCTTGGGTTTCGGGGGATAGGTATTGAACCCCACAGGGATCATCGGCCTTCCACTGCGCTTTGGCAACAAGACCAGGGCAAGGAACCTCGAAGTAGATTTCCTGGTGGTGAACATCCCTACGACCTCTAATGTCATCCTGGGAAGACCCACTCTGCATAAGGTAAAGGCTATCATCACCTTGTACTTACTTCAACTTCAGTTCAAGGCTGACAACGACAACGTTGGCAAGCTGCAAGGGGACCAGCAAACCGCCCGAGAATGCTACCTTGTTAGCATCTTGCCACTGGTGGAGTGATCGACCGAGCATCGACCGACAGGCCCCCCACCTTTGGACAAAAGGCTGCGGACCACACCACCTAATCCCATTGAAGCCTTAGTAAAACACATAATAGCTTTAGCACAGCCTGAGCGGCCACGTCTGGAAGCCATCGATGGCGTTGAAGAGGTGCCTCTGGAAGGTTAACGCCCCGAATGGACGGTCCAGTTGGCCTAGGAGATGGAGGCCTCTATCTAACATTCCTTGATCAAGCTCTTGTAGGAGTACCAGGAAGTTTTCGCCTTCAGCTCCAAGCAGATGCTCGGTATTGATCCCACCATAATAGAACATAAGTTGAACGTGGATCCCGCTCACAAACCAGTCATCCAAAAGAAGCAACACATGGGTCCTGAGAGGGCCGCGGCGGCCACCACAGAGGTGCAGAAGCTACTTGAGGCAGGTTTTGTCCGAGAATGCCAGCACCCAGAATGGATCTCGAATGTCGTTCTGGTTAAGAAGTCTAATGAGACTTGGAGGATGTGTGTGGATTTTACTGACTTGAATAAAGCATGCCTAAAGGACAGCTACCCCTTCTCAGCAATCGACAAGCTAGTGGATGCCACGGTCGGGCATGCCCTCCTGAGCTTCATGGACGCCTTCTTAGGACACCACCAGATACCCCTATGTCGGGAGGATCAAGAGAAGACCGCGTTCGTAACTAACCAAGGCTGCATTGATACAAGGTAATGCTGTTCAGGTTACAGAACACAGGGCCACATACCAACAACTGGTAAATAAAGTATTCGAGCCTCTCATCGATCGAACCATGGAGGTGTATGTGGATGACATGATAGTGAAGAGCATGCTCGACACTAAGTATGGCTAGGATCTGCGGAAGAGGCTAATTCGGACAAAATCTAGGCAGTGTTAGACATGAAGCCACCACGTAATATTAAGGAAGTCCAATGGCTAGCTGGGTGTATCGCGGCCCTGGGGCATTTTATGTCCGGATCTGCCAACAAATGTCAACCCTTCTTCCGCGTCCTGCAAAGGCGTGCTAATTTCGTGTGGGACGAGGAAGCTGATGAGGCCTTTCAGACACTCAAAACCTACTTAGCTCATTTGTCAAAGATAGCAAGTCCCCTCCCTAGGGAGACACTCCTACTCTGCTAGGCCATCCCAAAGCAAGCCATAAGCAGGGTTCTAGTAGTGGGGAGAGCCAAGGAGTAGATCCTGGTTTATTATATCGGCCATGCCCTGGCAGGTGCAGAAATAAATTACCCTCTTATTGAGAAGTTCGCCTACATGCTAGTGATGGTCAGCTGGAAGCTACGACCTTACTTTAAGGTGCATAAGGTGATCATCCTCACCGATCAACCCCTAAAGAATGCTCTTCAACGGCTGGACGCTTCCAGACAGCTCTTGAAGTGGGCAGTAGAGTTGTCTCAATATGACCTCGTCTTCGAGGCACGACAGGCTATTAAAGGCCAGGCCCTACCAGATTTCTTGGCTGAAAGCGCCAGCGCACCTACGGATACTAGCTCGCCCCCTTGCGTGGAATCTTTATGTGGATGGCTCGTTAACTAAGGATGGTAGTGGCACCAGCCTGGTTATCAAAAGGCCCTAGGGAGGGCGAAATGAGCATGCCTTGAAGTTCATATTCAAGGCGTCGAACAATGACGCTGAATATGAGGCTTTGATAGCAGGAGTAAAGTTGTGTTATACCACGAGAGCGAACTCGGTCCAACAGTTTTCAGACTCTCAGCTCATCGTTAGCTAGCTTAACAAGGAGTACGAAGTGTAGGATGACACTATGACAGCCTACGTTCTGCAGGTGCACGAAGCCATGAAACTACTAAAGCATTTTTCGATCATGCATATACCCCGATTGGAGAACCGGCAAGCCGACGCATTACCAAAGCTGTCCAGTTCTTCTGAGGATGGGAAGCCAAAACGAATCCAATGGGAGACTTTGATAGAGAGAAGCATTGACCCTCATGAGGTACTATGGCTGGATAGGAGTTTCGCATGGATGGATCCTATACGACCGTGCCTAGCTGACGGTACATTGCCCTCACAGTCCAAGGGGATCGACCGCATAAAAGACGGGCGAATTGGTTCGCATTATATGACGGGATCTTATACAAGCGATCCTATGCCAGGCAACTGTTACGCTACGTGACCTGCGAGATGGGGAGAAAGATACTGGAAGAGTTGCACGAAGCAGTATGCAGTTCTCACATTGGGGGTCGCGCCGTAGCAGTCACGATGATAGGGACTGGCTATTGTTAGTCTTCCCTATGAGAGGATGCTATGACCTTGGTTCACACCTACGATAAGCGCCGGAAGTTTGCCCCCATGCAGGGACGGCCCACCATACCCCTGACGCCAATCATGAGTTCCTTACCATTTGCTACTTGGGATATGGACATACTCGGACCCTTCCCCAAGGCCACGGGTCAACGAAAAGACCGCTTTGTCACCATAGATCACTTCACTAAATGGATAGAAGCTGAGGCTATTGCCTCCATTACCGCAGTAGAAGTTCGAAAGTTTATTTGGAAAAATATCATCACTCGCTTCGGCGTCCCTTGGGCGATGATCTTTGACAACAGGCGGCAGTTCGATATGGTGAAAGTCACCAAGTACCTTAAAACCCTGGGGTGTTAAGCTTAGTTCACTGCCGTCGTGCATCCTCAGACGAATGACCAAACTGAGGCCAAAAAACAATGTCATCCGGCATGGCCTGCAGAAGAAGCTAGTTGAAATAAAGGGCAAATGGGTCGAGGAACTACACGGCGTATTATAGCCAATTCGCACGACCGAGAAGGCTACAACAGGAGAAACCCCGTTCACATTGACATGTGGGTCGAAGACCGTGTTGCCTATCAAAGTAGCACTCTACACACATCGCCTTACCACCTTCCAGGAAGAACTCAATAATGCAGCACTCCGAGAGGCTCTTGACATCCTTGCCTCTATCCGAGGTGACTCACTCATCTGAGAGGCACTCTACAAGCTCCGCATTGTACGGCTCAATGGCTGCATCATCAAGCTCCACCTCATCAAGGTCGAGGATCTTGTCTTTCATCGTACAGAAGCTGTGGCACGCGCAAGAGAGCATGACAAGCTCACAGCCCATTGGGAAGGTCCATACAAAGTAGTAGATCAAGTATGACCAGGTGCATATCGTCCAGAGACCCCCTGAGGCGCTCCTATTTAATGAACCTGGCACAGCAACAATCTGCAGAAGTAATATCAGTAGTGATTTTTTCTCTACAAAAAGCTTGATGCCTATGTACTTATGCTTTTTCTGCAATAAATACAATAGCCGCAAAGGCCATGTTGTGCCTGTCCAACTGTTCTATTGAGCACGGCCCTACAGGCCGGTTGCTATATCTTTTAGCCCCTAAGGGGGCTATGGGTTCTAAAGCATGACCTAAGGGTCGGTCGCTGTACCTTTAGCCCCTAAAAGGGCCTAAGGATCCTCGAGCACAACCTAGGGGCCAGTTGCTTTGCCTTTTAGCCCCTAAAAGGGGCTAAGGGTTTCTAACCATGACCTAAGGGCCGATCGCTATACCTTTAACCCTCAAAAGGGCTAAGGGTCCTCAAACATGACATAAGGGTTGATCGCTACACCTTGTAGGCCCTGAAGTGGGCTAACAGTTCTCAAGCACGGTCTAAGGGCCGATAACTATACCTTTTAACCCCCAAAAGGGGCTCAGGGTTCCTAAGCACGGCCCCGATCGCTATACCTTTAGCCCCTAAAAAGGCCTAAGGGTCCTCGAGCATGGGCTAGGGGTCAGTCGCTATGCCTTTTAGCCCCCAAAATGGGCTAAGGATTTCTAGGCACAGCCTAAGGGCCGGTTGCTATACCTTTAGCCTCCATAAGGGGCTAAGGGTCCTCAAGCATGGCCTAAAGGCCAATCGCTATAATTTAGCCCTCAAAAGGGGCTAAGGATTCCTAAACATGGGCTAAGTGTTGGTCGCTATACCTTTCGGCCCCTAAAAAGTGCTAAGGATTCCAAAGGATGGCCTAAGGGGTGGTCATTATACCTTTTACCCTAAAAGGGGCTAAGGGTCCTTGAGCACAGCTTAAGGGCCAATCGCTATACCATTTAGTCCCCTAAAAGGGGCTAAGGATTGTTACACTTTAGTGAATCCCCGTACAGGAAGTGTCACTCTTCACTTGCCGTTTCCCTTAGGGGCCACGGTCCTATGAAGCTCCAGCAATGGAAAGTGTATAAAGATAAGCAAAACAACAAGTGAAGAAGCAAATCACAAGGTTGAGAATTTCATTGCAAAAATTCGGAGACTTCATTAGATTAAAAGAAGTACAAACACCAATAAAGGGCCAGTGGGACGAAAACAAAAAAGGACATGAAGCAAGCAAGGACCCTATATATCAAATGTCCGGATCCTTATCATTATCGCTGTCTCCGAGTGCCTCATCCTCATGGCCTTCACCATTAGAAGTCCTTGCCCCACCGTCCAAAGGCGTGGTCTCCTCGTCGCCTAGGTCATCTTCATCAGTCACCGGCGGGATGAAATCCACCGGCTTAGGATTTTGATTCTCGTCCTGGGCTTAACGATGATCCTCTATGTACTTGACGTACACCTCGAAATGACCCTCTTGGTGGAAAGCAACAGGAGCCAAGACCACCAAGAGTTCTCGAAAGAACTCCTTACAGTCCTCATGTCCCTGCCAGTAGCCCTGATGCTTGGCCCTGGCCCCTTTCTCAGCCCCCGCCGTAGCCTCAGCCTTGGCCTTAGAATGAGCCTCTTCCAGTTGGCGTTGCAGGTCTCCCTTCTTAGCCTCCAAGGCCTCTTTCTCTTTTTTACCTTCTTCCAGCGGCTTTTGTACCTAGCCACAAAATCTTTCGACTTTTGGCTCTTTGCTTGGAAATCGGGAATTCGCCCCTCCAGGACCGAAATGGACGGAGTCTATACCTATGAACTTTAGTGTTCGAGCAAATGCTTGGCGAAACATTTGTAGGGTCAGCCAAAGAGAGAACAAGTAACAGAGAGGAAAGAAGTAGAGAAAGGCTCAGCCTTACCTCAACAATGGCCACCTGCTCCTCGATGACCTTAAAGGGCTCCGCTAAGCTAGAAGGGGCCAGAGCCCGGGACTTACTCAAACCCTCCACCAAAGCATACTTGGAGGGGAGAGAGCAGCCACCAAGAAGTCTACATCCGGGGCCTGGGTATTCACTAAGGGTTCCCCAACGGCCCGTAGAGCTACTTGCTGGCTTTCTCATGAGACGCCCGCAGCAGGTGCTAGGGCCTCGTTGAAGGCCGAACACTCCCCGGACCATTGGTGCGCGGACAGCCCGTCAGCTCCCTTGCCTTTTGAAGGAGAAGGCTCAGTCTTCAAAGGGGTGGGGGCCGCAGCCGCAACCGCGTCTTGTCCTTCCTCAGCGTATAGGTGCTTGCGCGTATTCGCATGAGGAAGGTTTAGGGAGACCGCGGGAGGCTTCCGACTACGCGGTGCCAACTTTGGCACCTGTAAAAAAGGAATAAGAAAGTAAGTTGACATTGAGTTAACGCTTTTTGTTCACAAGAAGTCACCACGCAACCAACACACGGACCTTTCTTGGCTGCGTCTTGACGCGCCTGTGCCTTTCCTCTTCGCGAAGCCTTTTATTCTCAGCTGCTATTTCCTGCTCAGTGGCTTACCCGCTCACAAAGGGAGAAAGCATCTCCCACGCTTGCTCTGCACAAGACAAAAGAAAGTTAGGCCAGAACCAAAGAAAAAAAATCAAACAAATGAGGGACGTTAAGTACCCTTAGAATAATTCTTAAGGATAAGGAGGCCCACAGTGGCAAGGAAAAAGTCGTCCTGGAAGTATGACAGCTTAGGGAACCAATTGAAAGGCTCCTTATCATTGACTTGATCCGCTTGCGCTCAGCCTCTTTGCTCACGTCCACTATTTGTGACAAGAAGGATAGGGTTGCCTTCAGATGATCATCTTCCCGCAGGTAAAATAGTGGGTGGTTTTAGTCTCCTCTGCGGTCCGCTCCCCAAATGAGCTGCGGACTGGCTTCCCGTCATTCCAATCTGGGAGATCCCCCCCAACCTGCCTCTCGGCAGATGAAAAGGAAGTCATACTTCCCATTTTTTACTTTAGACTTCTATTTAGTGGCTGTCATAAAGCCCTTTTTATTATTAAAGCAATACCATCTAAGGTCTCCAATCTCACTGGGAGCCATCTGACCATATAAACCAACCTGAACACCTGGCCTGTGCAAGTTAACTTGCACAACCTGCACATTGCGATGAAGGAACAGATATTATGCCAAGATGTGGGCACAACCTACACAAGCATTAGCTCACACTTGCTCAGAATCTCCACGATGACCGGGTGGAGGAAACCTTACTCTGTAGGAAATGGCCACGCGATAGATCACCATGCACTTGGACGGCGGCCTATTTACAGTGGCGTCCACGTCTGGAATGATAAACTTATACCTAGTCAGTATGCGATATTTCTCGTCGAACGCTGGCCTCTTTAAGGGGCCCATGACCTTGGGGTTGGGAAAATGTGTGCTCGGCCCGTCTTGAGGGTTCAACCTTTACGGACCCCCAGGAAAACCATCCCTTTAGCAACAACCTCAGGGATTGGCCTTTGCTAGGTACGACCCCTCCTAGAATGGGAAGCCGACGAGTGGGAGCTGGAAGAGCTGCTTCCCCCCCTCTCAGAGGAACTAGTCCCTGTAGATCCAGCTTCTACAATTGACCTATGAGAACCTGAGGCAGATGAGTAGTTACCTTCAGAAGACCCTTCGACCAT
Source organism: Stenocereus thurberi (assembly GCA_002740465.1). NCBI lineage: Eukaryota > Viridiplantae > Streptophyta > Magnoliopsida > Caryophyllales > Cactaceae > Stenocereus > Stenocereus thurberi. The sequence continues at coordinate 4,026 of NCQT01048550.1, read as the reverse complement.
GAGTTGGTCCGGAGCCTTCAACCATAAGGGAGTCTTCGTCATTGCTAGCCGGCGTTCCTGAACGTCTGTCATATGAAAAACAGCTACGTCAATCTCCCACAAATACATAACTTCCTCTTCAATGCTAAGGATGCTGGGGCTAGAAGAGTATTCACAACTAAACCATGAAGGGTGTCGAGCTCACATATTTGCACGGCATAAGGGATTTTCATTGGCTCCCTAAACTGATTCTTTAGGGAACGTGCACAACCACCCAACCATCAATTAGGGCTAAGAGGCTTGGAAACTGAGGTTAGCGGCCCTTCATCTGGGGGCCGACCAATCCCTTAAGAACGTTCCCACTCGATGACCAGGATGAAGACATATTCAAACAATATGATCCAAGATACAACCCCTAAAGAAGGCACAGAAGCATGTACCTGTGAGAAGTTAAAGAGGTCAAAGGTGATGATGAAGATGGAGTCTAAGAGGTTGAAGATACACACAACCCCTTTGAAGATTTAAAGGAGAAGTTGGAGATTCAACAGTGAATTTAAAGGAGGATGAAGGGGCAGCACAGTCACTCTCTCTAAAAAACCTACGTCTCTCTCTAAAAGGGCTTGAAGATGAGTTGAAATGACCTTCCCTAAAGAACCCAACTACATTTATATAAGAGAAAAAGGAAGGGATAGTGCGCTTCCCAATATGCTTGAAGGGCTTGAATACCACTCAGTCCCTAACACGTAGAATCCAAGTGCACATAATCACCCTGAGGCGGGGGATTCTCCAGCACGGCCTAGGGGTCGTTCACCTTTAGTCACCTAAAAGGGGTGGGTGTCCCAACGACATGACCTAATGCCCGATTGCTGCACCTTTGAGCCCCATAAGGGGCTAAGGGTCCAAGGGCATGGCCTGGTGGCCGATCGCTACACATTTTAGCCCTCTAAAAGGGCCTAAGGGTTCTCAAGCTCGGCTTAGTGGCTAGTCGCTATACCTTCTAGCCCCTAAAAGGGGCTAAGGTTTCACGAGCTTGGCCTAATGGCCGGTTGCTACACCTTAGCTCCTACAAGGGGATAAGGGATCTTGAGCTACCTAAGGGCTGGTCCTTATGCCATTTAGTCCCCTAAAAGGGGCTAAGGGTTCTCAAGCTCGGCCCAATGGTCGGTCGCTATATTTTTTAGCCCCCAAAAGGGACTAAGGGTTCACGAGCTTGGCCTAATGGCCGGCTGCTGTGCCGTTAGCTCCCACAAGGGGTTAAGGGTCCAAAGGCACAGCATGGTGGCTGATCGCTACACCTTTTAGCCCCCCAAAAGAGGTTAAGGGTTCTCAAGCATGACCTAGCAGCTGGTTGCTATGCCATTTAGTCCCCTAAAAGGGGCTAAGGGTTCTCAAGCTCGGCCTAGTTATGAGTCGCTATACCTTTAGCCCCTACAAGGGGCTAAGGGTCCAACGGCATGGCCTGGTGGCCGGTCACTACACCTTTTAGCCCCCCAGAAGGTGCTAAGGGTTCTCAAGCTTGGCCTAGTGGGCGGTCAGTATACCTTTTACCCCCAAAAGGGGCAAAGGGTGCACGAGCTCGGCCTAATGGTCGATCGCTACACCTTTAGGCCCCCACAAGGGGCTAAGGATCCAACGGCACGGCCTGGTGTTCGGTCGCTACACCTTTTATCCCCTAAGAAGGGCTAAAGGTTCTCAGATGCAGCCCAGAGGCTGGTTGCTATGTCCCTAGGCGCGTCCTACAGATGGACCGTTGCACCCAACCAAAAGCATTACAGGAAGAAGGACGAAAAACATTGATGAGGAAACCAAGTCCTTATGTAAAGGAACGACGTTTTATTAATATCATAGGTTACAAGACGACCTTATAAATGAGAAAAAACAAAACAAAGATGCAAGCTATGGCAAAAATCTATGACTACTCGTCATCACTGGAAGGAGGCGGAGTGTCACTCGACTTCGAGTTATCCTCTTGGCTGTTCAATGGCCCAGCTTCTACCCTTGGATTGGCCTGTCTATAGTATTGTGCCTACCAAAGGTCAAACTTATCGAGCTACAGCTAAGCCTTATACATGTACCACCGCAGACCTTCGAGGCACAACTTCAGATGCTCAGCCAGGTCCCTACTCAAAGCACCCAGCTTTAGAGCCTCACTAACCACCATGGCGTAGAAGACAGCCTGGATCATATCGGGAGTGTGGAAGTCCCAGGCTGCTTCCTCAGCCACGGCAAGGTCAAAGTGTGGGCAAAGTTTGTGGTAGTTCCCGGGAAGCAGCCGAGGAGGGTGTGGAGCACCCCTCAAGTGCTGCTTAAATGTTTCCCTGACATAGTTGGTCGCCTGCTTGGTACTAAGGAAGTCGGGAAACATCATGGTATAGAAAAGAGCAGAGATTCTCTCTCTATAAAACTAGTTTCTCTCTCTCTCTGTGTGTGAAAAAATTTAGGAGTGTGATCAAGTGGCCCTTCACGAGAAGTCCAACTCAATCTTTATAGAGGGGAGTGGGGAAGAGGGAAGGACAACACGCCCCCCGAGGTGGTTACAGAACCAAGGTACAACTCCACTTATGCCACATGGCACCCAAGTACTCAAGACCTACTTCGATCATCGCTAACCCCCAGAAGACCCTCGCAGCCCTGCAGCACAGCCCACGGGCTGGCCGCCACGATTTCACACCCCTGCCTAGCTAAGGGTCCATCAACAGGGCCTTGAGGCCGGTCGCCCCAACCATGGACTCGGGAATCGAGCCTCATGGGTGATAGCCCTTCGGCCACATGACACCAGAGGATTAGTCCCCTATGGCACGATCCACGGGTCAAATTAAGTGAGCAAAAGCGCATGAAAAGAGAGGCTATGAAGAAAAAGTTGAAATTTTATCATGGAAGTTCGAGGAGTGCATGGTGGCTAAAAAAAAAAGAGAGAGAGAGAAAAAGAGCAAGATGAAAGGAAGGGAACAAGCATAACAAAGGTCGCGATTGGTCTAAATCCTACTCATCACCGTCATCACTAGGGAGGGAGGATGCATCGCCAGACCCCGAGTCCTTCTCCTCCTCCTGGTCACTGTCTGTATCTGGATGGTGGGCTCGTAAGATGTTGCTCCTGTTGCACCTCACCCACCTGGAAGGTGCTCCACCACAACTCTTTGAGGGCCGACTCCATTATGCCAATCATCCACCTACTTAGAATGCCTAGCTTCATAACATCGTTAAGAAGCATCGTGCAGAACACAATCTTGGGTACCTCAGGAAGACTAAAGTCTTAGGTGGCCTCCTCAGCCACAGCAAGGTCAAAATTCTGGCACAGGTCCTCATAATCAGGTGGGAGGGGTAGAGGAGGAAAGGCAACCTTCCAACGGCACCACTCGAAGTTATCTAGGACGTAGATGATCATCTCATCCATCTTCAGTAAGTGAGGGAACCCCATCTTGGAAAACTTTTTGTAAAGGTGAAATTCGCACACAAAGCATGAAATGCAATTCTTGACAGCCCCATTTTATACCACGAAAGCGGATGATTTCTCATGCCGCCGTCTAGCTTCGGGAATCAGGTCACTTCAAAAGTCTAAAAAGCCTGAGTTCGACAGCCAAGTGTCAACCTGCAATACAGTGCCCGACTGTCAATAAACCATTTCTCGAGGCCCGCCGACCTTCGTTTCATAGATGCATTCCATATTTCGCCTGATTATCCATCTGGTCCTACGTTCAGGCAAAATGTGTGGCGCTAAATGATCCAAAAATATGATTTTCCAGATGGACCCCCACATACCCGATTGTGGGCAAGGCCCAACAGGCCCCAACGGGATCCTTAGGGCCACATTTAGGAGACTAACGGATTAAATTGCCTGGCAGCCCATTAGGAGAACCTCCAGAGTGGAATTACCATTCTTCCCTTTACTACAGGAGCTATAAATACTCATCTCCCTAACTCGAAAAAAGGATTCGCTTTAATTTTTCTTTATTGTCTTCTGATGTAAATAAAAAATAGCAGATGATCTCATCATGAACAGCACTCTTTAATATGCATATACATATACATACACATACATACATACAT
>NCQT01048472.1:0-12459 GCA_002740465.1 Stenocereus thurberi | reverse complement strand
TAAGTTCAGATAAATTCAGTTCAGAATAAGTTCAGACAAAATAAGGCAAAAAGAACAGGCCCTTGCTAAAGTTGTTCTGAACTTATTCTTAACTGAACTTTTCTAAACTTATTCTTCAAAAAATAAATTGAAGAGAGCAGGGCCTAAGTCAGCAAATAAGTTCAGAAAAAGTTTAGTTAAAAATAAGTTTAGTGAATAAGCTCAAAAAAATTATTTTTAATAAGTTCAAGATAAGGTAAGTTCAAAATATGCCCATGTTCTCTTCAACTTATTTTTTAAAGAATAAATTTAAAAAAGTTCAGTTTAGAATAAGTTTAGTAGATAAGTTCAGACTAAGTTCAGCAAATCAGTACAGTAAATAAGTAAGAATAATTTCAGCAAATAAGTTCAGAATAAGTTTAATAAGTACATTCAGAAATTTATTATTAGTAAATTCAGGATAAGTCTAGTTCAGAATAAGTCCAACAAATAAGTTAAGAATAAATTTAGAATAAGGGCATGTTCTTTTTGCCTTATTTTGACTGAACTTATTATGAACTTATCTTATCTGAACTTATTCTGAACTCATTCTGAAGTTATTTACTGAACTTATTCTGAACTGAATTTATTTGAATTTATTCTGAACTCATTCTGAAGTTATTTATTAAACTTATTACTCTGAACTTTTTAAACTGATAAAAAGTAAACTTATCTGAACTTATTCTGAGCTTTTTGAACTAAACTTATTTTGAACTGAACTTATCTAACTTATTCTGTCTGAAAATATCGAAAAGAACAAGCCCTAAATTCAGTAAATAAGTTCAAAATAACCGTAATAAATGAGTGCAAAATAAGTTCAGTAAGTTCAGTTCAGAATAAGTGCAGACAATATAAGGGTCTATTCTTTTCAACTTATTTTCAGATAGAATAAGTCCAAATAAGTTCAGTTTAGAATAAGTTCAGTTTAAAATAAGGTTAGTTCAGAAAGTTCAAAATAAGTTCAGTTAAGTACAGTTTAGAAAGTTCAGAATAATAAGGGCCTATTCTTTTCAACGTATTTTCAGACATAATAAGTTCAGATAAACTCAGTTCAGAATAAGTTCAGTTCAGAAAGTTCAGAATAAGCTCAGATAAGGTCAGATATGTTTAGTTCAGAAAGTTCAGAATAATAAGTTTAGTAAATAACTTCATAATAAGTTCAGAATAAGTTCAGATAAGTTCAGTTCAGAATAAGTTCAGAATAAGTTCAGTAAATAATTTCAGAATAAGTTCAGAATAAGTTCAGATAGGTTCCGTTCAGAATAAGTTCAAAATAAGTTCAGTAAATAAGTTCAAAATAAGTTCAAAATAAGTTCAGATAAGATAAATTCAAAATAAATTAGTCAAAATAAGGCGAAAAGAATATGCCCTAAGTCAAAGAGAATAGTGCACACGTCCACCAAATAAGTTCAAAATAAATTCAGAATAAGTTTAGTAAATAAGTTTACAATAAGTTCAGAATAGGCCAGCAAATAAGTTTTGCATAAATTCAGATAAGTTCAGTTAAGAAAAAGTTCAAATAAAATAAGTTGATTGAAGAGACCAGAGCATTATTTTGAACTTATTTGCTGAAAATTAGGCCCTTTTCTCTTCGAATTATTTTTTAAAGAATAAGGTTAGAGAAGTCAGTTCAGAATAATCACAATAAGTTCAATATATAAATTTAGAATAAGTTCAGCAAATAAGTTCAGAATAAGCTCAGTTTAGAATAAGTTTTGCAAATAACTTCATAAATTTGTTCTTAATAAGTTCAGTTCAGAATAAATTCAATAAATAACTTTAGAATAAGTTCGTAACAAGTTCATCAAATAAGTTCAACAATAAGTTTAGAATAAGTTCATATAATTCAACTTAGAATAAGTTCAAACAAAATAAGTCGAAGAGAATAGGGTGTTCTTCTCAAGTTAGGCCCTATTCACTTGAACTTATTTTGTTTAAACTTATTTGCTGAGCTAAACTTATTTTGAATTTATTTGTGAAATTACTCTAAATAGGGATGATAATTTCATCCGCATTCGATAGATATCCATTCCACCCAATCCGAAAAAACGAATAAAAACCCACAATATATGTATGATGGATGGATGATGGATGATGATTTGATGGTTTGATGGATTGGATTGGATTCAAGTTATGCTCCATCTGAGCTATCACCGATCCATCATCTGCTTAGTCATCCACTTGTTTCTCTCTTATTTGCAATTAGTTTACTTTTTATTTTTGTCCTTTAAATTTTACTCATTTTTTGGACAATCATATTGTTAATTATATTATTTTATGTTAAAAATAATATGATGTATATAATATTTATTCGTTTCTTATACCTAAAATATTTTTTTTAAACATTTCAAAAGGCAAAACTTACGTTTTTATATAAATTTGCTAATACATTACATATAAACTTTTACCTGTTTACAATTCGACCCATCCGTTTTCACAGTAGAAGGCGGATGGATGGATTGGATTAGATTTTTACAGATGATGGGTGGATTTGATGAAACGAATTAAAGCGGATGATGGATGCAGATGATGGTTCACCCGACCCGACCCCGATCCATTGTCACCCCCAATTCTGAACTTATTTATTGAACTTGTTATAAACTTATTCTGAGCTTATTTGCTAAACTTACTCTTAACTGAACTTATTCTGAACTTACCACGAGTAAATTTTTAAACTTATTTGCTGAGCTTATTCTAACTCATTTGCTAAACTTATTTTGAACTTACTTGCAAATATATTATAAACTTATTTAGTACATTAAACTTATTCTGAACTGAACTTGTTTGAACTTATTTTTCAAAAATAGGTCGAAAAGAACAGGGCCTTATTCTTCAAAAAATAGGTTGAACAGAATAGGGCCTGAACTTAGATGAACTTATTCTTCAAAAATAAGTCGAGAGAACAATGCTTAATTTCATAACATGTTCAACCAATAGGGTCAGAATAAATTCAGAACAAGTTCAGCAAAATAAGTTCATGATTAAGGTCATGTTCTCCTCCACTTTATTTTATCTGAGCGTATTATAAGCTGAACTTATCTGAACATATTCTAAACTTATTTTCTGAACTTATTGTAAACTTATTTACTGAATTTGTTCTGAACTTAATCTAAATTTGTTTGCTGAACTAAGCTTATTTTAAACTTATTAAGACCAAAATTTTGAACTTATTTCCCGAACTTATTAAACTGAGCTTATTTCGAACTTATTTGCTAAACTTATTATGAACTTATTTGCCGAACTTGTTCTAAACTTATTTATTAAATTCAGGCTCTGTTCTCTTCGACTTATTTTTGGAAGAATAAATTCAGATAAGTTCAGTTGAAAATAAGTTTAGTAAACAAGTTCACAATAAGTTCACCAAATTATAAATTCAGAATAAGTTCAACAAATAAGTTCATAAATTTGTTCTTAAGAACTTCATAATAAGTTCTGTAAATAAGTTCATAATAATTTCAGTAAATAAGTTTAGAATATGTTCATCAAATAAGTTTAAAATTAGTTTAGGTAAGTTAAGTTTAAAACAAGTTCAGACAAAAAAAGACAAAGAGAGCATAACCTTATTTTGAACTTATTATGCTTTGAATTTATCTGAACTTAGGTCCTATTCTTTTCTACTTATTTTGTCTGAATTTATTATGAATTGAACTCATTTGAACTTATTCTGAACTTATTTACTGAACTCATTATGAACTTATTTTGAACTTATTCACTAAACTTATTTTAAACTTATTCTGAAGTTATTAAGAACAAACTTATGAACTTATTTGTTAAACTTATTTTGAACAGGGTCTGTTCTTTTCGACTTATTTTCAGACAGAATAAGTTCAGATAAGTTCAGTTTAGAATAAGTTTAGTTTAGAAAGTTCAGAATAAGTTCAGATAAGTTCAGTTCAGAAAGTTCAGAATAATAAGTTTAGTAAATAACTTCAAAATAATTCAGAATAAGTTCAGAGAAGTTCAATTTAGAATAAGTTTAGTAAATGACTTCAACATAAGTTCAGAATAAGTTTAGTCAAAATAGGGCAAAGAAAACAGATCCTTATTTGCTGAACTTATTTACTAAATTATTCTAAACCTACTTTGAATTGAATTTATCTAAACCTATTCTTCAAAAGATAAGTCAAAGAGAACAGGGCCTTATTATTCAAAAAATACGTTGAAGAGAACAAACCTAAGATGTTCTTGTTTACATCTTCTTATATAAACTAGCTAATGGAACTTTTGACATAAGTAATTTACTATGTTGTATGTTGACAAAATGTTTGATCCAATTGTATTTAAATATTGATTTTCAAAAAAAAACTGTATTTAAATATAAACCCCACAAATTAGCTCTCGTATGTAAATATTGATTTTGCTTTTAATTATGCTCCATGTTTTTGTAGGAATATTTCGAATTTTTCTTCTTCTATTTTTCAAGATGCTAAATTTTTGCTAAGCACTGAAAATGTTATTTTAGAATATTAAAAAGAAAGGGTATTGGTGGAATTCCTAAGTTTCCATTCTTAGGTGAAGCAACCTTTTTAGGTGAGACAAAAATATTTTAGGTGATTTAAGCTTATGAGAGTGCTTGAAATAGCTAGAATGGCTGTTCATTTGGTAGTGATAAATAAATAGTTTATGCATGACTTTAAAATCTAGATTTGTGTATTATTAATCATCACAAACTATTACGACTGTTGTGTTTGCAAATGAGAGCTATGGAATTTGAGAAAGAAGAGAGAGAGAATAATGCCATATTGCTTGATTACAATTGTACGTACATCATAATCTCCAGAATATGAGAGATCAACTTATTTATACAACTAAAACAAGAAATGACTCTCGCCAAGTGTTTGTTGAAAGTTTGTTATAACAAACTCTAACAAAACAGTGCAGGTTAAAAGAAGGAAGAGAGAGAGGGGCAATAGGAGCAGGAAAAAATGGTCAAATTCCAACACCCCTCCTCAAATTGGTAGTTCTCTGAACTCCCAATTTGCTGATAATATCATGATGAGCTGTGCCTGCAAGGTGCTTGGTGAGGACATCAACCAGCTACTGATGTGTAGAGACATAGCCGAGAGAGATCAACCCTGCAAGGAGTTTTTCCCTGATAAAATGGCAATCAAGTTCAATGTGTTCTGTCCTTTCATGAAACATAGGATTTTTGGCAATATAAATGGCTGGTTGATTATTGTCGCACTTAACAGGAATAGGAGTGATATCCTCTATAGTCAATTCATGGAATAATCTGCTGAGCCATGCCAACTCAGCTACAAGCCTTTGAAGGCTCCTATACTCTGCTTCAGCTGAGGACAAGGAGACAGTACCTTATTTCTTAGACTTCCAGGAGATTAAGCTATGACCAAAAAAGATGACAAATTCACTGACAGACCTGCGAGAGTGAGAGCATGTAGCCCAGTCTGAATCACAGTAAGCTTCTAAGGTGAAATAAGAGTCATTACCAAGTAAGATACCCAAATCGGAATGTCCTTTGATGTATTTGAGGACATGGAGCATAGCTTGGTAATGTGGCAATCTGGGCTGTTGCATGAATTGACTAAGATGCTGAACCGTAAAAGCTAAATCTGGTCTGGTGTGAGTCAGGAAGTTAAATTTTCCCACTATTCTTCTATAAAGGCCTGGATTATCCATCAATTCCCCTTGATCAATGGAGAGTTTTTGATTGCAATCCAAAGGATAAGTGACAATATTTGCATCCTCATCTAGAAACTCCTTGATAAGTTCAGTTGCAAACTTCCTTGTGTCAACACTATGCCTGCTGATGATGATAGAATCTCCATGCCAAGGAAATAATGTGCCTCTCCTAGGTCTTTAATCTTGAAAACTGTATCAAGATAAGCCTTGAGAGCTAAAATTTCTTCACTGTCATCTCCAGTTAATAGTATATCATCTACATAAACACCTAAGAACATTGTGGAGACATTTGTTTTCTTATAGAATAAAGAGTAATCATTTTTGGAATCCTTATAACCTCTTATGTACAGAACTTCTGTCAACTTTGAGTACCATTGCTTAGAAGCTTGCTTTAAACCATAAAGTGACTTTCTTAACTTGCACATTGCATTGGGCACATTGCTATGAACACCTGGTGGCAATTTCATGTAGATTTCTTCATGCAAATCCCCATGAAGAAAAGCATTATTAACATCAAGTTGATGTAAGTTCCATCCTTTCTTTGCAGCTACTGATATGAGAACTCTGATTGTTGTCATCTTGACAACGGGTGAAAAGTGTCCTCATAATCTATACCTGCCTTTTGAGTGAAACCCCTCACTACTAACCTGGCTTTAAGTCTCTCTAAGCTCTCATCTGCCCTTTGTTTGGCCTTATAAACCCATCTGCAACCTATTGGTTTCTTGCCTGGGGGCAAGGATATAATGTCCCAAGTGTGATTTTCAATCAAAGCTTGAATCTCTTTGTCCATGGCCTCTGTCCAACTTGGATGAGTTGCTGTCTCCAAAAAACTTCTTGGCTCAGAGATGGTATGTCCTTCTTGAATTGGCAACACTCTATGAGACTGAGCTATCTGAACATAGAAGTTAGTGATGGTGGAAAAACATGATGCCTCATTCAGGTCTTTCATGCTGCAGCAAACATAATCATGCAGATAGTTGGGGACCTTGCATGTCCTGCTGGATCTTCTTGGCTGTGAGGAGGAATCAATGCTTCTGACTTTATTAACTTAGTCAGCAGGAACTAAGACTTCATTTTGGGGTCCTGTATTGTATTCCTCCTCTACATGTAATGAAGGAATGGCTTCAAATAAGGGCTTATCTTGCTGAGGTACTGCAAAGGGGAAAACTACTTCATGAAAAACCACGTCCCTTGAAACATAGAATTTGTGGCTTTCTAAGTCCATAACTTTGTATCCCTTTTGACCAAAAGGATATCCCATAAAAATGCATGGTCTTGCTCTAGGTTGAAACTTGTCTCTACCTTGTTTGGTAGTGGACATAAAACAAAGGCAACCAAATACTCTCAAATGGGTGTATAATGGTACTTTACCATGGAGTAACTCATAAGGAGTCTTGCCCTTTAGTAACTTGGTTGGCAACCTGTTGATTAAGTATGTTGCTGCTAGTACACACTCTCCCCAATATTTCACAGGTAGAAATGACTGAAACATTAAGGCCCTAGAGACTTCCAATAAATGCTTATGTTTTCTTTCCACAATTCCATTTTGTTGTGGAGTCTGTACACAGCTAGTCTGACGTACAATGCCTGTGCTAGCAAAGAATTCCAAAATCTCATAGCTTTTACTTAATTCCAAGGCATTATCAGACCCAATGGTCTTAACTGTTGCCGCAAACTGTGTCTTAGCCATCACAACAAAAGACCTTAACAGAGAAACTGCCTCATCTTTGGTGACCATTAGATGAGTCCAAGTAGCTCTTGTGTAGTCATCCACAATGGTCAAAAAATATCTATGCCCTGTGTGTGTTTTAGTGTGATATGGACCCCAGGTGTCCACATGAATCAATTCAAAAGCACAAGTAGAAACAGATTTACTCACAGGAAAAGGCAACCTATGTTGCCTTGCCTTAGGACAAACTTCACAAATAAAATGAGGCATGTCATGTTGTAACACATCCAAATTAGGAACAATTCTCATTTTATTGTAGGACATATGTCCAAGTCTTTGATGCCAAATATCTAAACTAATAGAACTAACTGCACTAATACAAACTCCATTATGTTTGTTACTAGTGGTTTCAGCTTTACTCAGATTAACTAGCCTTCTTTCTTTTATTCAAGAGCTCCATATCTTGAATGACTTCTCTATCCAACACATATAGCCCCATGCAGTCTTTACCAATTGCCAGTGGCTTCTTTAAAAAAGAGGCCTGTAACATGCACAAGGTTTTTGTGAACTCCACTGCGCATTTGAGTTGCTTACACAATTTCTTAATGGAAAGCAAATTGAACTTGAAATTAGGCACCAGTAACACATCTTGTAGTGTCAAACCTTTTGCTATTTGCAGCTTTACTTTATATGTAACCTTAACTTGGGTCCCATTAGGCAAATTCACNAATACAGGATATTTAAGCAAGGTTAAGTCATTCAATGCTTGTGTATTTGAGCTCATATGTTCACTTGCACCACTGTCCAGAATCCATGCCCCTTTATGCATTGCACATAAGGAATGTACTGCATTTAAAGCATGCAAAATACCTGCCATATGAGCAATTGAAGCAGTGGCTTCTGATATATTCTATCTTTGTTCAGGACCTATTGTCAAATTTATAATAAACTGTAGAAGCTGTTTGGATTGCTCTGAGTTCAATTCTGGCAGTGCTGGAGTAGCTTCTAGGGCCTGGTCTGAGCTATCTTACTCGCCCCAAGCATTGTTTGCTCCTTTGAAAGTTCTGTTCCTGCCTCCCTACTGGTTTGGATATCCATATATCTTATAACACTTCTCCATTGTGTGACCTACTTTCTTGCAATGATCACAAAATGGCCTAGGTCTGCTTCCTTCATGCTTTCTGACGGGAAAATATCTTGCATTCAGATTGCTGTTCTGGTTGTGGTTTATTCCAGCAGAGAATGATGCACTTTCAATCTGAAAATGTCCTCCTGATCTCACCTATCTTTGTTTCTCTTCCTGTACAAGCAAAGAGCACAGCTGACTCAAGGTAGGGAGTGGCTTCATCATGAGTATGTTGCCTCTAACCGGTGTATAGCTTTCATTCAGCCCCATTAAGAACTGAATCAACCTTTGTTCCTGGTTGTGGCTTTGTAATCTCGAATTTATTTCACATTCACACTTGCCACATGTGCATCTTGGTGTAGCACCAACTGCTGCATAGGGGTGTTCATCGGTCCAGGACCGGACCGGACCGAAAATTTGCCAGACCTTGGACCGAGGACCGGACCGATCTAGAGTCAGTCCTGGACCGGACCGGACTGGTCAGAACCCGAATCGGACCGGATCGGACCGACTGCAGACCGGTCCTCAGGCAACACTGCGCTGCAAACTTGCTGATTGAACCAATAAACCTACTCACTTACACCAAAACTAATAAACTTTAATACATGACCAACTACACTTAAAAGTGAATTACATAACCAAAGTTACACAACACTAATTACAAAACATATTCTTGAAATGAACGCTGATGCCGATGCAATGCTAATCTCGAAGACAAATATGAGCTATTATCAAAGGCCCCATTGTTGGTTTGAAGATCTGCAGTACAGATATAAATGAATCCTGTCCTGTTGATAGCTTCTTCAGATCTGCAGGAACAAAAAGCACCAGAATTCGAAAATGACGTCTTCGAATAGGATATAATGAACACTTAAACTAGCAACTCAGAACACTAATGCACAGGTTTTGCTGTCTAGTTTTCCACAGCATAAGAATAGCTAACCAGATAAAAGCTAAACGTACGCGCATCATAAAATGAACATATCCCACATCCAATGATAATTCAAGGAGAAATTATGATCCTTGAAAATAAAAGGAGATATTTCACATGCAAATGTTGAGATTTGCACAGAATCAATAACTACTTTGCATATTGCTCTGACTTAAGCCCAATAAAAACAAATGCATAGTAAATACTAACAACAGTCCAAGATTTATCCTTGCTCAACACAAATTATAATAATCTCATCTCAAAAGAGTTAGAACTGGATTCATCGTCAGATAGCTGTAAGAGAGAGAAGACTAACCTCGGAAAAAAAAAACTTTTTGATGGGGATTTGATGTTTTATACTTTTTGTGAGTCTCTATCCAGTCAAAGTTGCAACCCATGTTCGACTTGGAGAAAGATTATGTTGAAAGAATGTGCTTCTCTTTCAAATCTTCAACTAATTACTCAAGTAGTATGTGAACTAAATAAAAATTTAGTAACTGTAAAACCAACAATTAATTTAGCGGAAAGGAAAGTAACACCATGTAAAAGAAAATTACCTTAATATTAAATGTTCAAAGCGTCACCCACATCAATCACATGATCCTTACTACTCAATTGAGCAAGGTCTAAAATAAATACAATAGAAAGAACAAATATAAAAATTAGAACATGTAATCATATGAACTATATAAAGGAAATTAAAAAAGAAATGAAAAGGTGAAAATTACCCTTCTCAAGGTCCCGCAATTCATCAAAGTAGTCATCCATATCTAATCTACTACTTAGCCGTAGCCAATCTTGTGCACATATAAGTGCTTGAACCATCTTCTCGCAATCAAATGAAACAAAATTTATAAGTCAACACAAGATCAATAAGTTGTAAATTTATAACACAAGGTAAATAAATATACTACTTAATCATTTACCTTTGGAGTTAAAGAAGTTTTGAACGAATCAAGAGTACGTCCTCCTGTACTGAATGCCGACTCTGATGCAACCGTAGAAGCAAGCACGGCCAATACATCACGAGCCATACGAGCAACCACAGGATACTGAGGACCACGTACTTTCCACCATCCCAACACATCTTCCCCCACTTCGTCCTCTTCAAGTCCCTCATTTAGGTACTTTTATAACTCTATCTTGGTGATTCCTCGTCCTCCATCTGGCCCCTTTAATTTCTTTTTTAATCGTCGGTGGTAAAATGAGGAACCTTCACTAGATGCATTACCCTGTAGTCCCTCCTCAACTTCAGGTTGTACCTTACTACTTTGCCTAGTATGAGGAGTTGTTGGCTTATACAATTGCCAGTACTCATCAAATAAAGCTTCTAACTTCTCTCTCACTTTTGAAACTGTTGCACTACCCTGTTCTTCACCAAACAGATCACATAGAGAGACTTGAACACCCTCCAACTTGCACTTAGGATCAAAGATGGGAGCAATATATAGCAAAGAGTTCATTTTCTCAGGTGTGCTATAGTACTTCTCATATTTCATCCTCATCTTCTTAGCCATTTCTTTGAACTTTGTAACTGTAGAAAATCCAATCCCCTCAACATCCTCACTTTCTTTATCATTATCAATGGTCTCCACAACTTCCTCTAATTCGCTTAACGTACTATGAATATCCAGAATCTCATAGAAATGCAAGTTGGATGTCACATAAGAACTACCAGACAAACGCAAAGTAGTATTATAGAAAACCTCCAAAAAAACTAACAAGTGTTTAACTTGTTTCCAGTCATTAGAGTTAGGAGGTCTGTCAGCATCATCATCTTTAGCCAACTCCACATTATAAAAGGGTCTCTTTTGCTATACTTTGTGAAAGCATGCTCATAAACTAATGCAATCCTAAGCATCTTATAAGTGGAGTTCCATCTAGCAAGGACATCAAGAGACAAAGAAGCCTTTCTCTTAATTTTTTCAGCAACTAAACATTCTTGAAATCTTTGCAACCTACTGGGAGATTGCCTAATGAACCTCATAGCAGCTCGAACACACTTAACTGATTTCCCAACAACCTTCAACCCATCCCATACGATCAAATTAAATATGTGAGCAACACACCTAACATGTAAGAATTCCCCACCACAGAAAAGAAGATGGCCATGTCGCTCAAGGTCAGCAATAAGAGCAGTACAAGCAATTACTCACAGCATTATCAACAATAATAGTATACAACTTAAAAGCTAAACCCCAATCATCTAAACATTTTCCAAGGACAAGAGCTATATCATCGCCTTTATGACTAAAAATTGGATAAAAGTTCAATATTTTCTTATGCAATTTCCAATCATTATCAATAAAGTGGGCAGTTATAACCATGTAGTTGATCCTCTGAAGTGAAGTCCATGTATCTGTTGTAACACATACCCTTTGAGATGAACGTGTCAAATATTCTTTCATTTTCACTCTTTCATCCACATATATGTGATAAATATCTCTAGCTATGGTAATGCGTGATGGCATGTTCAGTGAAGGACAATAACAAGCCATCATTTACCTAAATCCTACATTTTCGACAAATCTAAAAGGCAACTCATCAATTATAATCATTTTGGCTATAGACACTCTTGCCTCATGAGGATTCAATACTCATGACTTCAATCTAGCTTCTCCCTCATTATTTGGATCCCTCTCAAAAACCAACTGACTTTGTGTTTGTTTGCTTTTGTTGTTCGGGTTTTCAGGGCATCTTGGAAAATGATATTTCAAGTTCTTCGTTCCGTTCTTAGTAGAGTCAGCCTTGTAAATAATACCACAATACTTGCACTTACCGGCCACTCTTTTTCCATTCTCTTTGATTTCCTCGAAATGATCCGAACACTCGGCCCTTTGAGTAGACTTTCTAGCCACTTGCCTCCCCGTAGTCTTGGTTTGTGTTGCTTTTTCACTTGTCTCTTCCTCTTCTTGTATTTCAATAGGAGCCGCATTCGTTGGTGCTCAGTCGGCCCTTTGTGTATGTCAACCGGTTCTTCCATTTTCGAAGCACCTCTCTTGGATTTGGAGCTCGACATTTAACATTGACAAGTTATTTAAAACAATAAATCTGCTATTAATAGTACACACACAC
>NCQT01048461.1:33201-45413 GCA_002740465.1 Stenocereus thurberi | reverse complement strand
ATCATTTCTCCTTTCTAAGATGCAAAATCTAACCTATATGCTCTGAACTACATGCTCTAATAAACAAAAAATGTAAAAACAACCTAGTGAAACTATATGAAGTTCTATCTATATAATGCGAATGCAAGTGGTGCCAGCCGACCTAGTCCTAAGGTCCACAGTTTCACCCAAAGAGCGACAAGCTCGCCCCCCATGCTTGAGATTTTCATTGTCCTCAATGAAAATGACAGAGAAAAAGAGCAAGGGAAGGAGTAAACTCAGCGATCGAATGGTCAAAATGAAAGGGACAAGGGGACACACTTTTTTTCTTTGAGATAATAAATGCCTTGGGTTGCCTCCCAAGAGGCGCTTGTTTTAGGGCCTAAGCTCGACCCTTACTTCAGGAAGGAGATGACGGTAGGACAGGAAGAGGTGAGGTGATGGAAATGTGGAATGGTGGTGCGGCTAACACCTCTCCAGGACAGTAATCAGTCATCGGTGCTTCCCAAGGAGTGTTGTCCTCTCAAATAAGCCCTCTAAAATTAGGAGTAGTCAATGAAGGGGTAGAGGGTAAGACTATCGTCCTCATATGGGGTCCTCCATCCCAATCACTCAACTTGACTCTAGACATAGTTGGGGGAGGATTGGAAAGAGGAGGGACTGCAGGGCGGATTGGGCACCGGACGTAGAAAGAGATGTGGGCAAAGGGAAACAGAAATCAACCCTTTCCTCACATATAGTGAAAGACATGGTGCCAGTCGGCACATCAATCACCGACCCAGCAGTCACAAAGAATGGGCGACCTAGGATGAGGGGGACCGAGAGGTCCTCCTCTGTGTCAAGGACAGTGAAGTCACAAAGGATGAGGAACTTGCCCACTTGAACTAGAACTTCTTCCATAATGCCTGCAGGTTGCCTAGTGGAGCAATCTACTAGTTGAATAGATATCCCAGTGGGCTTGAGGTCCAATAGGTGTAGCTTCTGGCAGAGAGACAGAGGCATGAGGCTCATGCCAGCGCCCAGATCATAGATAGCTCTCTCAATCTGCATATCCCCAATACAGCACGGGATAGAAAAGCTATCAGGATCCTACAGCTTGGATGACGACTGCCTCTGTAAGAGCGCGCTACAGGATCCACCAATGGGGGCTACTGAAGCTTCCTCAGGTTCTCCCTTCTTGGGCAGAAGCTCTCTCAAAAATTTTAGATGGGCAGCTGCTTCCTTGAGAATGTTCAAGAAGGAGTTACTAACATAGATTCGACACAGGGTATCTAGGAATCGCGTGAACATGGGTTCAAGCTGAGATGACTTGGTCCATGCGAGCCTCTGTAGGAAAGGCACTGGTGGCTGGTAGGGGTGAACTGGGAGTGGATGGCTAGTCTCCCCAATAGAGCTTGGGTTCTCTTCTCTTTTCATTCCCCCTACTCCTCCAGAATGAGGAACTGGAACTATCTCATAGAGAACCAACACCGGGCTCTCCCCTAAGCCCTCTCCCATCACAGAGATGGCATTAACGTGACCTTAGGGGTCAGTCTCAGGCTGGCATGGGAGATGCCCCTGAGGTCGAGACAAGTGGCTCACCTGTTGAGCGATCTGAGCGATTTGGGCGTCCATTATCTTCTTATGGGCAGCCAAGGCATCGAGTCTGGAGGTCAGTAAATTGATCAATTCACCAAGACTTTTATTAGTCTTGGTTTGAGTCGCTATGAAGCGCTCCATGAGACTCTCCAGGTGGGACTTGAGTTCAGGAGGTGGAGGGGGTGGACTATAGGGAGCTTTGTTGTGAAAACCAGGTGATTGTGGAAAACTCTGGGCGTGAGGGTTGGGGTTTTTGTAGAGAGGGTTTGGGTGACTCTTCCAACCCTGGCGATAGGTAGTGGAGTGTGGGTTATTTTGTGGTAGAGGGTTGAAGTTGTGAAAGGCATTAATGTGTTCAATGCTAGAAGGAGCATTGTAACATTCAAAGGTGACCCTGTACACCACAGGTCTCGCAGTAAACATAGGCCCCCATGGATGGCCCTGCAGAAGTATCTAGTGGGCCAGCCACCCTATCAAGTCGCTGTGTTAAGGCGTCCACCCTGCTGGCCAAGAGCGTTACAGTGTCTACCTTATGTCTGCCACCGCCCCTCTTAGGAGTGGCGCTCTCGATCGACCAGTGGTAGTTGTTGGAAACCATATCTTCCAACAAGGCCTTTGCTATATCAATAGACTTCCCCATCAGAGTGCCTTATTGTAGCATCTACTGGGATTGTCACTAACTGTTCTAACCCATTATAGAATGTTTGGATTAGGAGCCAGTCAGGGACTCCGTGGTGGGGGCATTGCCGCTGGAGGTCTTTAAACCTCTCCCAAGCCTCGTACAGGGACTCTCCATCCTACTAGGTGAAGGATGTAATGTCCGTCCTTAGTTTGGCAGTCCTGCTAGGTGGGAAGTATTTACTGAGGAAGGCCTTTGAGAGAGCCTCCCAAGTGTTGAACTCCTCATTCTGCAACTAGTCACTGGCCCTGTCCCGCAGTGAGAATGGGAAGAGCTTCAGTCGAATCACATCGGTGGACACCCAATTGAACTTGATGGTGTCACACTTAATAAGGAATTTGCGAAGGCGCACGTTGGGATTGTCTAAGGGGTGTCCGCCGAACTGGTCCCACTCCATGAAGGTGATGAGCGCGGGACTAAGTTCGAAGTTGTTAGCTTCGGTCGTCGGGTTTATAATATGCGATGTGATACCCGTCACTTGTGGCAGGTTGTAATCGCACAATACCCTCTGGTCTTGCCCTGCCATCACTGCTTCTATTTTCTTCCTCTTCTTCTCTGCTACACCGGTGTGTTGCTGCTTCTATCTCAGGATCTAATGGAATAAGGTCTTGATCCCTTTGACTCCTCCTGCGCATACAAAAGCAAATACTACCACGACATAAATAGTTTCTAGCAAGAGTAGGAAGAAGTATAAACTAACACAAAAGGAAAAAAAAAAAAGAAAATCCTAGTCTAGAGTATTTGAATCGGCTCTACCATTGGAAGGCGCGAGTTCTTCGGCAATGATGTCAAAAGCTTGTTATCTTAAATTGTGTTACCGCAGGTGCACGACGTAGCTATAGCTAGCAACCGCTAAGTACAGGTTGTGTCCAGAGGGAACTTGCTTCCGACTACTAGAACTAATTTAACTACTCAATCTGGGAAATCAGAATCATGGATTTGGAATTAAACTAGGTCGACGATAACAACTAAAAAGGTGAAACGAACAGCAGAATAGTAAATACCTAGGTTGAAATTAATAGCACAACTATGCCAGTAAATCAATTATTAACCCCAGCTAACAAACTCAAACATGCATTGCGAATGGATAGATTATCAATTAAGTTCATCTCTTCCTTCTCTCAAGGGTCGAAGACTAATCCTATATTATAGTCGCCTATTTTCATAGCACTAATAATCGAAGGATTACAAGGTCTACAATCTCGAATCTCAATTAGAATCTTAATTATTTTCGTATTAAAATCCTAATTGTCTACTAAGTTGCACAAGGTAGAGGGTTCGTCTCTCAACGCTCTCCTAAACCCTAATAAAAGGAATGAATACTCTTTCGAGCAATTCATTGAGCATGTGGCATGCATAATAGAAATCACAATTACAAACGAGGGGAAAGTAGGGATTGGGGCTAATTCATGATATAACACTGCATTATTAGCGTTAATCCCAACCTAAGTTGGGAGATTAGCCACAAATCATACTAACATTCAATAATTCAACCAAAAGAGAAATAGGCATGACTTAATTAAAACTCAAGAACAACAACAATGAAAGAGAAAGAGTGGGAAAAGAAACTTGAATAAATCGACGTCTCAAGGTAGATCAATCTTCAAAGTAACAGGGTCAATGCAAGGGATGATAAGCAAAAACTCTAAATGGAAACCTAAAATTTGCCTAAGAGCAAGTCTGAGAAAAGAAAAACTGAATACCCCAACAAAACAACCCCGGCACAACCGGCCTGGGCTGGCCACGTGGCATGGTCGTGCCACATGGCACGGCCAGACGTGCCACTTGGCTGGCCGGCTAGTTGGGCCGGTTTTTCGTGGCCTGGCTATGCCTCCCAGCATGGGGCACGCGTACTTGATCCTTAGGACTTCCGTACGATGTTAAGCGACCTTTTTCACGAATTTAAATTCGCCTCCTTAGCACTCCTTTCTGCTAAATATCATCTATCTTTTCGTTCCTTCAGTAATGTCGCTGAAAATACAGGAAGATGTAATATGAGCGAAATATATGCAAAGAAGGCCGATTCGACCCTTCTCTTAACACGATTGAGCTTGAAAATATGGGAGAAAAGAGGTCAAATATGGGCTGCAGTAGCGTCGAAATAGAGGTTTATGAGGTACACTCACGCTCACGTCGTATGCTAGATGAGAAATCTGAGAAGTGTATTTTTATTGGTTATAGCACTCAGTCCATAGCTTATAATCCCGCGAGTGGAAAAGTAATAATAAGCAAGGACATAATATTGGATGAGACTGCAAGTTGGGATTGGGATGAAGAACGCGTACAGTAAGGTGTTCTAATGGAAGATTTTTCACTTGAAAAAGCTGATTCTGAACCTGGAAGTATGACTGCAAGTTCACCCACTGGTTCACCTGCAAGTTCACTAGCAAATTCTCCAACAAGGTCACCACCAAGTTCCTTTGACAGAACTTTGTCATCCAGTGGCAAGGAGCCCTAAGCCGTACAGATGCCATTATAAAGGTCAACCAGGGACAGAAAGCCGAACCCCAAATATGCTGCAAGTCTATGTACTTCCAGTTCTTTTGCCCTGTATGTGTCTGAGCCCATAAGTTATGCGGAAGCATTAGAATGGAAGGAAGCAATGAATGAAGAAATAAGGGCAATTGAACATAATCAGACATGGGAATTGGTGGATTGATAAGAAAACAATCTTCTATTGGTCTCAAGTGGTGTTCAAGCTAAAGTATCATAAAGATGGTATACAGAAGTACAAAGCAAGGCTTATGGCTAAAGGGTATGCACAACATCAAGGTATTGACGTTGATGAAACATTTTCACCTGTTGCTTGCTTTGAAACGGTGAGAACGCTACTGTCTCTTGCTGCTACATTGAAAGTTCATGTTTATCAATTTGATGTAAAAAGCTGCATTTTTGAATGTTAATTTAGAAGAGAAAGTCCATGTTTTACAGCCTGAGGGGTTCATTATTAAGGGCAGTGAAGACAAGGTTTACAGGCTTAGGAAAGCTCTCTACGGGCTTAAACAAGCACTGCGAGCTTGGTACAAGAGGATTGATTCATATTTTCTGGAAAATGGTTTTGAAAGAAGCGAGAATGAACCAACTTTATATGTGAAAAGGCATGATAATGGTGAATTCTACATTGTGTGTAATTACGTGGATGATATTATTTATTTTAGATCCTCCAAAATATTAGCTGTTGAATTCAAATCGCGCATGAAGAAGGAGTTTAAAATGACATATTTGGGTGTCCTACACTACTACCTTGGACTTTAGGTGAAGCAAGTTGAAGATCGAATTTTTTCATCCCAAGAAAAGTATGCAAGAGATCTTCTTCTAGGTTTGGGATACTTAATTGCAAAGCTGCTGCTACTTCCATGAATTCAAATGAGAAACTACAGCTTGAAGATGGTACAGGGGCTGTTAAACCAAGTATTTGCAGGAGCTTGATTGGTGGGCTGAATTATTTGACACACACTCATCTTGATATAACATTTTCTATAAGTGTATTGTCTAGGTTCATGCATAATCCCACCAAACAACATTTTTGAGCTGCAAAAAGGGTGTTAAGATATGTTGCTGGAACTATAGACTTTGGAGTTTGGTACTCCGGTAAATCAGATTTGGTGTTGTTTGGGTATTGTGACAGTGATTGGGCAGGCTATACGGATGACAGAAGGAGTACGTCAGGGCATATCTTTAGCTTGGGTTCTGAAGCAATCTCTTGGAGTTCAAAGAAGGAAGATGTAGTAGCTCTTTCATCGTCGGAAGCAGAGTATGTAGCTGCATGTTTGGCAGCCTATCAAGCTGTTTGGTTGAGAAGGTTACTAGCTGACCTTCGGTGTAAGCAGCACGAGACAACAATTATGTTCCGTGACAATAAGGCTACTATTGCAATGACGAAGAATCCAGCATATCATAGCAGGACAAAGCATATTGACATCAGATATCATTTTATTTAAAGCCTTGTTGCAAAAGGAGAATTAGCATTGCATTTTTGTGGTACCAAAGAACAAGTAACCGATATTCTAACCAAGTCACTCCCACGAGCTAAGCATGATTATTTTAGACTCAAACTTAGAGTATGTGATTTTGAAGCAAGGAGGAGTGTTGAATGATGGTCCTAAATCACTGGGATGTGTTCCTAATTTCAGCTAGTAGCTACAGTAGTGGTTTCTTAATCTGTCAATTTTGATATTTTTGTTTATTTAGGCAGTGAGTTGTTAGTGGGTCATGTAGCCATATCCCTATTAGCTGTTGTTTTTTAGCAAGTTTGTTTCATCTAGTACTATATATATCGTCATGTTCTTCAGTTTATGTGCAAAATAAACAATAGCTTTAGTTTCTGCTTCCTAAATTCCCTTCCTCTACCCAACAGATATAAAATTGATTTAATTCATTTTGTTTCATATGTACCCGAATAAAATTCACATACACATTAAACCCAACGGATATGGATATGGGTATAATTTTACAATATATGATGGATATGGATATAGGCATGGGTATTAATTTTGAAAATAGATATGAGTGAGGGTACGGCTAAACCAGCCCAATACCTGCCCCATTGCCACCCTTAGTAATCACGCATCACGTTGGTGACATTGATAAAGTAGTCTTTATTTCCGACTGTGTATACTACATTTAACAGTGTGGAAGTCAAGTAAGCACTTGATTACGAATTAATGGGCGTTCGTTACAAGGAAAATATCATACAATTTCAAAGTTCATTCAGTAAAATTTTGCACAAGAATTTCTAATCGCAAAATCTCTATCTTATCCAATTTTTAGTTTAGTTTAAATTGTCACATTAAAATTGTGCGACCGGAAAATTTTCACTGTAGAGTGAACTCATAATTAAATAGTCAGGTTGCTAATATGAATGTGACTCTAATATGATATGGTCAATTTGACCTTTCACTCACTGTAGTTTGACTTTGGGGTTTAAGATACTCCAACACAAGGTTGCTAGAATTAGGATTTTGGTTGGAATCGATTTGGGATCCTCAGAATTAGAATCATAAAATCAATTCGAGGATAGTAAGATTCTAATACTTGTTTGGAATAGTGAAATTATTTTCATAAGAACAAAAATCTTAATAAACATTCCCGAAGATTAAGAATTTCAATTTAACTATATTTTGTAGAAATTTTTGGTACAAAGTATATATTGTTGGAATGATTTCTAGGCTATAATTACATATGAGTACTTTCTGTAATTTATTTAGGATTGTTGATCATATCAGGACTATAGAATCATGTTATGACCCTACTATGCAGGTTGTGAACTAAATTACGATCATAAGATGATTAAGATCATAATGAACTTAAGATTCTAATGGGAGTGGGATCCATGAAGAGTTTTTTGCTTCGTAGAATAGTAGGAATGTAAGATACGGATTAGGAGTTTAATGCCCACACTATATGATGCAATGTCAGAGTCATCTGACTATGTTCGTTCAGTAACTTGGTACTAGGTCCAAGTTGCAAACTAGATATTATCATTTTAAGTCAGGGTTCCATGATTTTGACTGATACATTAGGACAAGATCCATGCTATCCTAACTGGATGCTCGAATTTGACTTTCATTCAAAGACACACACATTGCTCAAATAATCATGTTTGACGATGAACTCATTGAGAGATTCCATGACAAGCAGAGCTAGACATGTAGAGAAGCATTTGTCATCTCACGTATCATGGTCGGAGAACGATGGTTCAATCTTTTGATCAATCTCTGTAATTAATGGTACTTCATCATCGAATTAGACTCCTCTTACCAGAGCTAGAGCAATTGTTGCCCATAAAATAGTAACTTTTGCTTCGTGGAATACTGGCGATTTTGACCAAGATGAATTAACTTTGTAAGAGATTCATTCATCACCACCTCCAGTCCATCTTGAAAAGAATTCGATTCCTTTGATCATTGTTCATAAGGTTCTTCGTGAAAATCCCCTCCAAGTAATCATGTTTCCTTCTTATTGACTTCTGATATTCCAAAGCTCAGGAATGCAGGTCATAAGGTGAACTATGTTCAGCCCAATTTCAAACTGACAATACTTACACTAAGATTGTTGCTAAGGATGTTGAGCGTGAAATTTGGGAATCTATTGTTGTGTGCTATGTTCTTGGGGCATCTCCTCTGTTTGTTGGGTTCTCGACGGGTTCATTAGGTGTGTTGGGGTTCATTCTGTGATTGACAAAGTTGTCATGATGAAAAACGGACTTATTTTTGTTAGATTTGACTCAGTGGATACTCGTGATCACGTATTCCAGCATGGTTTCTATCACTCTGATAACAAAACCATTCATTATTAAAACCTGAAATGTTGATTTTGAGAAGGAAAACGTCTTTGAAAGGGACAGCTATAATGGCTAATAAGCATATGAAAGGGAAGAATCAGTTCGCTATGCTAGAGTTTTAATTGTAATTAGTGTTCAGTAGGATGTTCACATATCCTTTTTTGGAAGTCGAAAGAGATTACTAATGCAGCAAGAGGTTCTGCTTGAATCGAAGCCATTTTATGTGATAAATTAAGAACTATGGGCACAAGGCTGCAAATTATAAGAAAGTTTAGGGCAATTGGAAATGGAGGCATAGAATAGTTCAACCACCACAGGCTATAGTAGAGAAAACACTTGGCCTAAGAGTGGAGCTATACATGCAAATGCCTTCTCACTTTTGGAGATTACTTCTTAGGAAGATCATACTGGAACCGTAAGCAATAAGAACTGTGACAAACATTTAGCTACGAGGAATGATGGGAATGCTATCATCGCCCCTATTGGATAACATCTCTTGTTAGAACAAAGGGAAATGAATTCCCACTGATAAACTAAAGTCTGTTAAGTAACTTTTGTATGAAGAATGGCTTATATGCCTTATGGAAACTAAAGATTGAATCAGAAATTTTTATGATGGGTTACAAATCATTTTTATGATTGGTTACAGATATTCAATCAAAGGAATCATGACAGAGGAGGAGTCTGCGTTATTGCAAAGAACACTGGTTTTATTGTGCAAGTGATTTCGACTATAATGCTCAAGCTGGACATTGTCATGTAGTACACTGTTCTTTGGTAAGGTGCTTTACTTGACTGCTGTATATGGCTTAAATGATGAAGAGAACAGGAAATACCTCTGGCATTTCATTGCAGATATAGCGAATAATATTCAAGATCCATGGGTTCTTTCTTTTGAACGATTTTGAAAATCTTTTTGAGTTAGGTGGGTTATAGATCTACCTTACTTGTTGGAGTATGAAAGTGGGTATTATCCTACATTGATAAAATACAAAGAATACGAAAGTGGGTGTTGTCTCACAATGAAAAAATTGAAGGCCTTCAACATGTATACAAGCTTGTGAGTTACTCCACCCATTATCAATTGGTTTGGATTAGAACCTCATTTGAGCTTGTATATATAACTCTATTTATGGCCCAATTGATATATAAAATTTGACACCAACCAATTTGCAAGATTATGGGGATAAAATTTATTCAAAGCTTTACACAGTTCCAGTTAGCAGTCAATGGATACCTAACTTTTCTTGTGCAGAAATCTAATTTTCAGTTAAGAAGGTCGCAAATCACTGCCATCAATTAGTGAAATTCTCTGAGCTGTCTATTCCTGGTTACCGTCCTTTTAAGTTTTCTGATACGTGGCTTCATGACCCTGCCTTGACCAATATAGTTAAATTAAGCTAGCAGCAGTACATCTAAAGAAGTAAGATGCTTTAGAAATTCTGAGCAACTTCAAATGATACAAGAGCCTTTGAGAAGCTTATCAAAGATGCTTTTGGTCACATTAAGCTTGATTTGGCAAGGCTAAAGAGAATTAATCAAAGCACAGACTGTTTTGCATGCCAGCCATCTGATCAAACCCTATATGAAGCTGAGAAGAGTGCTATTGTAAACTACTATAATTGCAGNNNNATCTTCATAGCTGCTATAAGCATAAGATTGAGGAGGACCAGATCAATTTACGGGATGCCAATGATAAATACTTTCATAAAACTCTCAAAGAAAGGCTTTCCACCGTCATAGGTGAGCATGGGACTAAGATCAATGATTATGGTAAGGTTAATGATAATTTGATATCCTTTTACACTGAGTTTTTGGGTAAGGCTTTGAATGTATCTGAAGATATCCAAGATGATGTCCTTGCCACGCCACCGTGCTTAGATATTGATAGATTTCTTTTAGGAAGCCCTTCTCTGAAGTGGATGTCACATAAGAGTCTGGGTAGTAGCTTCTTCACGGCTAGTTGGGATATTATTGGTCATGATATTACTGAGGCTATCCCGGGTTTCTTTGCACGTAGTCAGACGCTGAAATAGTGGAATAAAACTAGGATTGTGGTCCACAAATGTGCTAATCCTGATTTAGCTGTTGATTATAAATCTTTGGCATGCTGCAAGACCTTGTGTAAAGCATATCTAAGATGATTTGTAGCAGATCGAGAGGCATACTTCCTTATTTAGTGTAAGACAACGTAAGCAATACTCATAGCTCATAATTTCATGATTACGACCTCATCAGATTATACAAAAGAAAAAATGTCTCCCTAAAATGTAAAAGTAAGATCGGCCCGAGAAAAGTTTAGAGTATTATTTTCTAGGATTTTATTGAGTAGTTACTAATTCAACTAAAATTACCACCACAGTTCATTGCTTGGATTGTGGGCCTTATTTCAACTAGTAGCTTTACCTCGGCTATCAACGGAAGAACAAATGGGGAGTTTAAGGGGACAAAAGGGTACAATTGAAACAGAGAGATTGTAAAACCCCGAAATTTCATATTTATAATTCTTGAAAAAATAATTATGTGATTTTAGTTTCGAGAATTTATTGCTAGATGCTTGAGTTCATAGCTAGTAATTTAGTGTTGGGCATTCGTATAAATTAGGATTTCGGACCAAGCCCAATGTCCCCTACTTCTAACCCAACCCAAAACTGTTAATAAAGGAAATATTAATTTGATTGTAGCAGTGTTTGGTTGAGGAGAAAATTATTTTTCTGGAAAAAGTTTTCTAATTTTCCGTTGTTTGGCAAAATAAAGGAAAGAAAATTACTTTCCGAGAAAATTGATTCCCCTCCCAATGGAGGAAAATGATTTTTTCTTTTTTTTGAGAAGATAGGAAGCTGATTTTCTTAATTCCTTCGACTCTTCGATGATATGGCTAGCTGAATTTAGGTGAAAAATTCGATTTCAACCGCTTCAATCGAAACTTAACTATCTGATGGGAAAGATTAAAATAAACTCAAATCTAAATTTTTAGCTCAAATTTCTTTCATTTGATTGCCATTCATCTCCACTATGACAATCTAATCAACATTTTTTACCACTAAAACAATTCAGTCGACTCGTCAGTAAAACAATTTCAACTGTTTGGATCGACACTTGATCATCAGATAGAAAATATTAAAATAAGCTCAAATTTAGATTCTGAGTATGATATTCTGTCATTTGCTCAATATTTTTTTCCACACCAAGATTTAATTGAAAATTTTCGCCTCCTAAATAGTGCAGTCAATATTTTTCACCACTAGAATAATTTTAATAGTTGATGGATAGGAAAGAATAAAATATGCTAAAATCCAAATTTTGAGCACTACATTCCTTCATTTGGTCAATATTTTTCTCCGCCATAATAATTCAATCGATAATTTTTGTTACTTAAACAATTCAGTTGATTTTTTTGTCAGTAAAATAATTTCAGCAATTTAGGTCAAAACTTTATTATTCAAGAGGAAGTATTGAAGAAAATCAAGTATGAATTTTAGGCTCAAAATTTCTTTCATTTGGTCAATATTTATATTGACTACCACCATTCAGTCAATATTTTTGCCGTTTAAGTAATGCAGTTGATGTTTTTCTCTTTTCATACAAGATGATTTGTATTGTACCAATCAATGAAAAATATGACATGAAAATCAATTTTTCTTCGAAAAACATTTTCCAAAGAAAATGATTTTTCGAGAAAACCGTTTTCCT
>NCQT01048315.1:2967-13831 GCA_002740465.1 Stenocereus thurberi | reverse complement strand
GAAATGACACCCACAAAACTTTTGCTTTTTGAAATATGAGATCCATGCGTAAAGCAAAGATGACAATGAAATGATGGGTGACTAGAAGTATGAAAAAACATAACATATAGGGAGCTAAAGTACCAAAAAAAACGAAGACCTAAAAATTCAGCTAATTGTAGTATTTTTTGGGAAAAAAATCATTATGATAAAATTCAATGAAGAAATTTTATTTTTTCAGCTTCCATTATAGTTCACAATTTTATTTTTTTATTAATTGAAGATATTTTCTAAATAGAAGGTGTTTCAGAGAAACAATGTTATCTTTTAAAATTGAAAATAAAGCAAGTTAATTAGTCTATTATCAATCTTTTTAATGATTTAATCGAACTTTTGTACTAATTAATTGGAACAAACATTTGTTAACCACCAAGTTCTTTGTCAAATACTAAAAATTGTTAATCAAGTTACAATAAGAAATAATGATTAACCAAATATTTCTTGCTTGGTTTAAATTCAAGATTTGGATGTGCTAAAATTTGGGATTGGATAACTAAATTCATGTCTATTTCTATGATCATCCAAATCAAAAGAAGATGTGAAACTTAGATTTGCGCAAATTGTCCAGTATATAGAGTAACTTGTCCAATTGCTCTTCTTGTTGAATTATTCTTCATTAAGGCACCCTACATATTATGGTCTTTCTTACAGTTTGCGGCTCTGGGGCACTTACTTTTTCACGGAAATAATTTTTAAGAGATAACTTTGTTAAAATGTATTTTAGGTACCTATTATAATAGAAAAACTATTTGTAGGTGTCGATATTCTATGAGAAAATGATTTTTAAGGACTTTTTCTTTCAAATTCGGCCCAAAGCTTTGTGAATGTTCTATTTTTGATCCAGAATGGGGTTGCAAGCGCAAATACTCAAATTTTGTACTTTTCATAGGAAACTATGCTTGTATTAATGTTTACACTTCTTATAGTGACTTTACGGGTATTAGTTATTACAATCTACTACTTATATCATAAATATTGTATTTTCTGTGCTTATATGTCTATCATGCTTAGCAAAATAATAAACTTAATTAGAAAATTTTAATCATCACCTGAACTTGGTCAGCAATGGATCCTAATGTTCCTCTAACTTTTAGTTTACAAAAATTGTTAATCTCAACCACACATTCCTTAGATCAAGTGTAACACAAATCCGTTTCATTGCCTACCTTGCACCGTAGTCATTAACTAAGTTTTTTTTTATATTTTTACGAATAGTGAAACTTTAATTAAGAAATTATAACATTTAAGCCATAAGGTTTGATTAAATAACATTCCCTAATTGGAAACTTCCTTTATTGAAAGTTTTAATGTGGAAATGTTACAATAGAAAGAGTTGAAGAGGGATTTCAACAGCCAAGATCATCAGAGATGCTTATTCATATGAAAACGAAGATACCTAACTTCTCTTTTGCTCAAGTATGCATAAATGAATGTGCTCTTTCTCAACACTCAGCCTCTCCTTTTATAGAGGAGATGGAATACATAAGATGCCCTAATGGTTATATTACACATACTATTATAAGATGTTTTCACATGGATAAAGTAGATTGCATTATTTCACTTACTTGATACTTGACAAGATAGTATATAATGGTGCAAAAACTTTTCAGAGCACTTAATGCTGACAAGCCTAGTCATCCATATTAAAATTTTACATGTCTTCATCTCTAATGATATCTTCAAATCCATCATTATCCAGATAATAATAAAAATCTTCATCAAGTTTAAGATGCTCTGGATTCCATTTAACAAAAAAATTATATAGATATCTCTTTCTTTTTTGATAGGAGTTTTTTAACTCCAATATCAAAGAGATAATTAAAGATATCTTCTAAATTAGCTCCTTCTACCTTTATATATTTACTGAAATCACTATGATAAACGAAAATATGGTTCCATAATGCATTAGTATTTTTTCTTGTTCAATCAATGCCCACATTTGATGATAAATGTTATACAAAGTAAAGGTTCTTGTTATAGCAGGATCATTAACTACTTCTTACCGTTCTGGAAACCACTTTTGCCACTTATCATCAAGATCATTTAGATAAATTAATTGAACAAGATAATGAGATGATTTGACTTTTCTATTTTCACACTCAACCAATGCGCAATGCACCTAGATATGCAGAATTCTATTGCATGGGGCTCTAT
This sequence comes from Stenocereus thurberi, assembly GCA_002740465.1. Taxonomy (NCBI): domain Eukaryota; kingdom Viridiplantae; phylum Streptophyta; class Magnoliopsida; order Caryophyllales; family Cactaceae; genus Stenocereus; species Stenocereus thurberi. Next base: position 11,638 of record NCQT01048315.1, on the reverse strand, counting down.
TGGACTATCAAGAGATGTGAGAATCCAATGAATGCTTTTAAACATACAATTTTGAAATTTATTTAGTCTTAAGAAGCATGAATATTTTAAATCAGAGATTTTTATGAGGTAAGCTACCATCCCATGTTCCCTGACTTTCATGATGGGGACATTTAGAAGGATTGAATTTATTGGGAATCTAACAGTAGTAGCTCCATATTTATCAGGGAAGAAGATCATAGTATTCCATGATTCCTAAATATCATAGGAATAATTATGATAGTAGTCAATGTAGGTTGCATTCCAGTCGTTGAACCATTTTGCTTGAACATAGCAGCTTATTTTTGTTTAAACATCATAAAGACACGTTAAGTAATTCATTTTAACTCTAAAAAATTAAGTCTTTAAACTATTACATAGGTAGAAGACAATAAACCAAAGCATTATCTATTCTTGGTATGAAATTTCAAAATATTCATAGGGGCTAGTTGAAGGAGAAACCCATTCTAGTAGTAATGACATTTTATTTCGAATTTCCTTATTTTTCGGTAGAAGTTCTGCTCTGATAGTCATTATTGGTAAGTTCGCGAGTTAAACTATCTGTCAGAGAATTCTTTGAGCCCCATATATGTTCAATGTAGAAAGAAAATTGGTTAACCCATAATTATCAACGCAGGAGTTATCCTTGCACTTGCTTTTTTGATAAATTCTTTTTCACAAAACCAAGTATTCCTTTATAACTAGTTCAAATAAGAAAATGTTTGGCGCTAAAAAAGATTAAGAACTTTTTAATTTTTCTTATGACTACAAGACTTTCTTTTTCCATCATGGGATTATTGCATTCTTCTTATTCAAACTCTTACTGTAGTATTTGCCAAGTTTGTCTCCTTCTTGATTTTAAATACTACATTGTAGTGTTTATTGATGGCATCTACCTCATGAATTAAATCTTGTCCTTCATTAGGCAAACTAAGGATAGGAATAATTTTACACATCTTTTTGAAGTTTTGAACAGTCTTTCAATCATTAAGAATCCATATCTAACTTGAGCTTCCACTGTGATGGTTTTCTCAATTTAACAAAATCTTTAATAAAATATTAAGCATAGATAAGACATCCAGGAAATCTTTCTAATTGCTTTCTATCTTAAATCCTATCCAAAAAAAAAATTATCTATTTTTTTAGAATATGCTTAGAATGATCTGTCCAACTTTTATTTTTAGACCTACAAACTCAATTTCTTATTTAGCATAAAGGCACTTGTTATTCCTAAGGATGATACCATGAATAATGCATTTTTGAATGACTGCTAGAACATCATTTTTGAGCTGTTCTATGTTCTTAGAAAAGACAAGAATATCATCGATATAAACTAGACAATATTGATTAAGATCTTTGAAGATGTTGTCCATTCTTCTTTCAATATTTGAAGTGCATTTTTAAGACCAAATGAGATTACTATCCACTCATAATGTCCTTGAGAGGCACTAAAAGCAAACAAAAGAATGCTCTCTTCATTCATTTTCATCTGTGATATCCACTTTGCAATCCATTTTCGTCAATCAAGAGGCTCGTTGGATGCTATTGAAAAGCACTATTTTATTAGGAATATAATAATGATAAAAGATAGTATTATCACTAAGTTTTTTTGTAATTGATTACTATTCTAGCTTTTCCTCTTTTTTCTTCAGCATAACTTCTTACCATAAATGCAAGGCTGGTGTGAGGATTCTTAATATTTGTTATTAATTCTTTATCTAGAAATTCTTGATTTGCTTATCAAGTTCTTGGATATCCTGATATGTATACAACATTTGTTTAAATAAGATAATAGTATTGGAATTTAACAAAGTCATCGTTGCAAATATCTTATCTTTGTCCCAAAATTTAAGAGGATTATAAGAGCAAAGTTCTTTGCATAATTGTTCTTCTTGTTCAATAATATGCTATTTAATATATGACTCTAATAGGGAGATTGTTAGTGCTACTTCACGTTATGTGGAGATTACCTTGCACACCACACTGGTCGTGAGTAAACCCAATATTTCAGTTAATGGATCAATAGGAACTGAGTGATCATTTATGGTGAATATGATTTGGCTTATGGTATGTGAGAATCGAGAACATAATATTTGAAAATTATTTCCAATAATCATGTCATGGGAGGGTTGATCAATAGCCCATAAAATTGGTATAATTCAGTGCACTCCTCCGATTTATATTGATAACCCTTCTACAGCTTCGTTTTGTCTAATTATGCTGTTATCAACTATTTTTACTTTTAAAGAATTCTTTATTTTTTCCACATGAATTCCAAAATAGAGCTCTTTTTTCAAAACAGACAAAACAACCACTATCAATGTAAGTACACAGTTCATATCTATTGTATCCCTCTAAGGATGTATTTATTAGTATTAGGATATAAATGCTATTAGAATTAGTGCTGACTTCATAGCATATTTCTATAGCCATGTTTTTTATTAATTCATCCGTATCAATTGGCTCATTAACAGTCATTGTGTTGTATCCAATAACTTTTCTATCTAAAGTTATACTTTAATCTACACTGTGTCTTGCGGGCTCAAAACTCATTCTACTCATTTAATGAGTTAGAATAATGGTGTCATGTTCTCCAAGCTGTTCTTTAGCTATTGAAGATCTTTCTGCCAATTCTGATCTTGAGCTCATACCTCTTAATAGTTGTAGTTTAATGGTAATTTTTTCATTCTTATCAATTTTTATTACATTTTTGTTATTGATTTTTGTGGGATTGACAAAGCTAGATATTCAAGACCTATGAATTTTTAGCTTTTGTGAATTAAATATATCCTTTGAGTTTTTTGCATTGGTGCAAGACTCTCAAATTTTTGTACCTCTATCATTGTTATCTTAGTTTTTAGATCTATAGTATTATCTAATTTAAATATAATTTTTTAGAATATACTTAGTGGATAACCTCCTCTCTTCATATCAATCCCAATTGCTTTTATATTTAGGGATAGAAAATTTTTAGTAAATTCATCTTTTGAGCTCACATGATATCCATGTCGATAATTGAATCCTACTGAACCATTACACAAATTGGGCTTGATCTCTATGTTAAGTTGATTATTAAATTAGGTATGCCTGATATCACAAAGCAAAGTATAAAGGTAGATGTCTTTGCAGTAATATTGTAATGGTGTAATTTGAATTTGGACATTTCCAATATAGATAAACATATACTTTCTATCATTGCTGTGCTTAACAATGTTTTCCTGATTAATGAGATTTACTTCTCATACATCATATTCACAGTCTTTTATCTCTAGTTCTCCTTCTAATATTTTGTATACGTACTTTCTCTTTAATAGAAAGATGGATTTTTTATAGGACATATGTTTTTGTAGTATAGGAGGGACCCAGTCTCCTTTGACATCTTCATTATCATCATCTACTGTAAATTCTTCTCCTTGAATTCTCCAAGGCTAATTAAACAACTTTCCACCATATAACTAGTTTAGTCGTAATCACTTTCTTCACATTCATCTCCATTTACTATCTCAATAATTCCTTCTTCAAGGCTAGGTCTAGTGCTTTTTCTTCACTTCGCTCTAAATAGTCTAAACTACCCAGTGTCTCAATAAGCTTATTATTCTTCCCATATTTGCATTCATTTATGCAACGCCCTACTTCTCCATATCTGTAACACTTATATCTATTTTTCCTGCAGGATAATAAGTAACTTTTAAAAAAAATCAGCCGCCTTTTAGGACTTGCCTTGTTATGATACTTTCTTTTGTATTTTTCTCCCCTCTGCTTGTTAGAGCACTTTTTCTTATAAAATTTTCTTTTTCTTCTCTTGTTAGATTCATTTCCTTATTGATAAGGAGTACATCAACAGGTGAGAAATTATTTATTCATTTTATTTTGTTTTTGGAGATCATGACACTGAAAATTAACACATCTTCTTTAATAAGAGATTCTTATTCTAAGAGTATCAATAACATCCACTTTTTCAAGCTATGTAATGTATTTTTTATAGAATTGAATTTATTGGATAAGGTAATTTTTCGTAGAACACACCAAGATTGGTTTCATCATGCCCAATTTTGGAATAATATTAACTAAACTCAGCAATATNATTTTCTAGATAGAACTGTATGTTATTAATCTTTCTTTATCACTTTTTAGGTTTTTTTCTTCATAATCAAGTTTAGTTTCGATGAATTCAGTGTCAATTTCCTTACATAATTGCTTGAACATATATGGCGTTTTCATTATTCTTAATACATTTAAACCTTCCTTATCTAATGAGTCGTACTAGTTAGCTAGTTTGCCAGAATTGTTATGTTTATAGTTTAGGAAATTTCCAGTAGTCCACGTAGAATTTAAGTTTAGGACACTGTTCACTTCCCTCTTCCAATGCTAGAAAATTCTTCTCTATTATAAACTCCATTAATATTTAAGATGTAATTAGTCTAGCTAATTGAAGTAAGACTAATCTTTTCAAAGGATGTGGTTTTCCTTGGAATGAACCCAAAGGAAAAGTTGGTTGCTCGTCATGTTGGAACATATCTAGGTCCCATAAAATTGGTATTTTTCTAGATAGATTGCTAAATTCTTCAGGTTTTGGAAGTACATTATTAACTCAGTTGGATTCAAATTTATTAATGGTAAGCCCTTTGACAATTTCATTTATTTGACTTTCAGCCACAAATTTTTCATGTTTTTTCTCCAGTTTTCTCCTAATTTCTTCTAAAGGAATGACATCCAGATTCTCTTGCTTAATTAGGTCTATCTCTTAATGTATCTCTTCTTCTAATTGGACATTATTTGTTTGTTCTTTATCAGCAGATAACACTTCTTCTTTGTCTACTATTGCATCTATGATTCTGTTTAATTCTTTTGAATTTTGTTATTTATCAAATACATTTTGTAACTCCTCTAGATTGTACGTCTTATAATCCATCCTCTTTCTCTTCCTCTTTCTCTTCTTTTTCAGTGATTTTTCAGTTGACTGTTCTACTTCATTTTCGATTTTATGTCTTTGCAAAGGAAATGGATTTTTGTTTTTTTAGACTTTGGAAAGAATATTTATGCTGAAATGGAATGCTAGTACCTAAATTAAATTTTCCACTATTTCTACCTTCGCTAATTACAAAAAGATGGATTACAGGCAATGACTTTTTTACCTCCTTAGCTTCAGTATTAATTCTTGCTAATTTTGCTCTAATTCTAAAATTATATCAGTGATATTGATTAAATGTGGAACTAATAAAGTGGCTCCTTCTAGAGTGTGCACAATATGTGAATAAATTTAGTGCAGGACAAGTAGATGATGATCCAAGCATTAGTTGCACTTAATTAGTTTAATTAACTATTAATTAACTTAATTATCTTAATTAATTTTGGTCACATGGCTTTGATACTTGATAAAAGAAGGCATTGAGTAGTACTTATAAACATAAGCTGGCATGCACAAAATTAAATTTTTCAAAAGTAAGTTTAGGGCGATTGATGAAAATAGGATGGTGAATTGTCTTTTAAAATAGTTGCCACAGAATATGGAACCTTTAAATATTTCTAATGACATGGTTCCCCAAGAATGATTTTCCACAAAATGGAGGGCATCTGCCAGTAATTTTTTCTCTTTCTCACATGATGCACCATTTTCCTGTTTTACTTTTGAATTAAGAAGATCACTCATTATAAGCTTAATATGATTTTACTTAAAAGCTTTTATAACATTTTGAACGTGTTTTCCATAGAATTATAGCTATTCTGCTAATGTTAGGATATCCCATTCGAGATTATAGCTTAGACACAGCATCCAAACTCTGGTAGATTCTTACAATTAAGGATATTTTAGTGAATGTCTTAGAATTTAGGAAACATGCCTCAAATTGGTTTTTACTTTTTGTTTACATCGTTTTAAAATAAAACATATTTAGGCTTGGCTAAAAAGTCCAAATAACTTCCTAAGTAGATTGCAAAACCATTTAACCTAGCTATATTCAAAGTTAAGTGAAATGGAAAAAAGTATTTGGGCCTAATCGGCTCTATCCAAAATATCTTCACTTTCTTATCAACTCACCAAAGTAAAACTCTGCCATTTGCTATAGGGTGCAAATCATCATTGGATTTTCGATTCAAATGCTCTTCAAATACCTTGTTAATTAACATTTTAATAATAAACTACTTATGTGCGCTTTTCTTAAGTCCAGTATAGCAGGTGTGGACAGAGGCTAGTTTTTGGACATGATAAATATGGACCAAACTTTTCTTTCAAAAAAACTGCAACAAAACTCATTTCAGATGGACTTCCATAACGCCCTAGCCTAGATATACTCCAGGTGCACTTTAATGTATAACAAGGTTGTAATCTTATTGCAGATTGTCTGCTCATTTTGTCAGCAACATCTCCCTTTTCAGCTTCTATTGTGTATTAATAAGATGTGTTGGCCCTAATATTACGGTATGTCACCCTAGAAGGAGATGAATAGGATGACTAATAAAAACTTTAACTTAAAAACTTTTTTAACTCTTAAGTAAAACCATATGCAAGAGTAGATATGTTAAACNNTTAAAAACAGTGAAATGCTATGCATAAGCAAATACAATAGAGATTCCGACAAGCATTAAAGAACATATTCTCAGGGACTATAAGCTATGCATAAATTAAAGAAGACAAGACAAGAAATTTGTTTATGAAGTTCAGCTAATCATATTTGGGTTGTCTCTCTACCTAAAGTCCTTCTTTAGAATTTAAACTGATTATATTATCTCCCTTGAGCTGCCTTTAGCAAGAGCAAATCCAGCTCCTTTACCTACAATCAAAACTTTCACAAAGCACTCTAGCGAGCTTGATAGTGCCTACAGTAAAATGGTTTCTTAAAGCACTTTGACAAGCTCAATAATAAGTGTTTAAAGTGTATATCATTTCAGGGTCATTTTTGCTGCATTTTTAAGAAAATTATATGCTTTATGTTATAATTTATAGTCTTTTTTCCCACTTTATGCTTTGGTATGGTTCTTTTATGTGTTTTACAGGGTTTTGGACCTTTTGACGCCTTATTTGATCCTAAATGAGTATATTTGGACTCCCAACGGACACCCTTTAGTTGTATGCCCGTGGAAGGAAGAAAGAATAGAAGAATGTGGAGGCAAAGCTGACCACGGTCTGTCCGTGGTGAGTTCCACGGTCCGTGTTGTCTTCATTACCGGCGAGGCTTTTCATTTTCTCGTAAGCTCTTGGACTTGCTAGCGGTTACTATTCCATTATTATGCGTGGCTGTTTGTCTTCCAAAATTTTACAATAAAAAGGGGGTCTCTCATCCTTACATGCACCCCATCATCTCATCTTATACTCCCTTTCTCTCTTCAAGTAGATTAGGATTAGTTTAGATTAGAGAGAGAGTGAGATAGAGCTGAAGTGAAGACTTGCACGGATTCCATCCCGGGTTTGCATGACGATTCAAGCGCAATTTTTAGCTGAGCAATTCTTCTCTCTTCTCTCCTCTTTTCCTCTTTAGATTTATCATGTTAGAGTAATTAGATATTTAATTTAATCATGTGTGAGTAGTTTAATTTTTGTCTAGGGATTTACTAGTTTGTGAAATTATTGTTAGATCATGTTTTAATCTATACAATTGTGCTATCTCCATGATTGGTTTAATTTTGTTCTATCAAGTGTTATTCATGTTGTTAGTGAATTTTTGGCCAAAATTTACTTGCACACTTGAAACAATCGAGTGAACATTCGAAAGGCGATATTTGGTTGTTGGATTGCTTGTTAGAACCTATCATTGCATCGTCTCGAAAGAGAGATTGTCAAGTTGCGAGGATCGAATTAAGTAATTGAAAATATTAAAATTGGATTGAGTTAAATTAGCTTGAAAGAGCGACATTTGCTTAGTTTATGCAAATTTAGTTGATTTCGAAAGAATAGATTGAATTTCTGTATAGATTGCAATTTCTCGAAATTAACTATTAGAGAATAGCACATGTTTATAATTTTGATTCAATTCTATTCCATAACTACGAAAATTCCTAGGCATTTTTCCTATGTTTGATTGAGAAAAGTTTATTTGCAGTTATTGATCAAAACAACTTGAATTAGAATTTTACTTAGCATATCTTGAGGGAATATAGCCCAATAGATCAACCTAGTCTCTGTGGGATCAACCTTGATTGGTGCAATGCCACCGTGCACTTTTGGTCGTATCACTCAACAACTAAAGTTCCCTTACTCTTAAGTGGACAACACTTTATCAATATAATAATTATGTCATAGACTTATTCTTTCCAGCTACCAGTTACAAGTACTTTTAAATGTGAGATTTGAATACAAGGTCCAAGAATTTGCTCTCCAATAGCTCAGTGAGTATGCTCTTAGACTAATGAATGTCACATTTGCAAATTAATTTAAGGGTCAGAATGCTACCATTTTGGATGATGATTAAGCATGTCAAGGTGTTTTGATGCCTTTTTGTTATATTTTACGCACGAGTATATGTTTTTGGTACACTTGTGCAAAATTTAATCAAGAAGACCCAACTCTGAAATTGTTTAGAGATTTATTAGATGAAAGAAGGAGCTTAGAAGGCCTAAAATGTACCTAACATGACCTACCCATAGTCGCTAACATGGTTTAGAAGGTCAAAATGGTCAAAGAAAGCAAACTCAAAGAAACCATACTAGGTAATAGGCA
>NCQT01048134.1:4956-20899 GCA_002740465.1 Stenocereus thurberi | reverse complement strand
ATTGGGTTGTCTAAATGATAATTAAGAGATTTATTAAGGAAAATACAAGCTGTGAACATGTTTAATTTGGGGGCGTCACAGATTCGGTATCAGAGCCAGGTTGAGATTTTCTTTATGGGATATAGAGTGGGGAGTTAAGGTACTGAGAAAGTGGTTAGTGAGGAATGAAGATTATTATGATATCATTGGAGATTTGTGACGATTGTAATGTCTGCTTATCTCTCACATATTCTACTCATATATTCTTCTTTGTCAGATGGATCCCTACAATGTATATATAGTTTGATCTCAAGCATAAGACTCAAGGGTGATTTTTAACAACAAGTTATAGGTGTTCCAATACATTTAGATATGTATGGTCATATGAGTCACCCATCTGATTGGTATGTCATTCTTTCAGCTTGGATTGTTTATTTTTGGATGTAAACCTTTGCACTTCGGGCGTGTAGCCCGTAGAGTTGTGGTCTCTGACGTGTAGCCGTTGAGCTTGATTTGGTATCCTTTTATACTTCTATTCAATGCAGATGATGTGATGTAAGGCTTTAAGCCTAGAAATTGGCCAGTTTGCAGGCAAAACTCTGTTCATTTCGCCCCAGAAATTTCAGAATTATTAACACTTGTAGCCCAAGGGTTGGAGGTTGTTACAAATGTGTCCTATGAAATGCCCTTGACTCATTTTGGGGTTAAATATATAGGGAAAACCAAGTACGGGCAGAATACACAAGTTCAATTAACTTGGCAGTTTTGATCAGTACACAAGAACCGATCTTGGAGTAACTTTTGTCTATGATCACCATGATTTACACAAGGATTTTCCATCCTGATCTTAAGTTTAAGGAGATATCTTTCATATAAAACAAGTTTCAAGTCGATTAGAGGTCATTTGATCATTCAAAACTATTAGAGAAGTTAAAGTCTACAAAGTTGGCAGAATCCTAATGCACAAGGTCTGAGTTTAGTCCACTTGCAGCCTATGCATTCCATCAGATAGAGATGTTTTAGTTAGTCTATATCAAAGTTTATAAAGTAAGCTTTCCAACGACCCATGTTGCAGCACATTTAGAGACCAGTGGTCAATGAAATTCAGTCTAGAAGTCTGATGGTATAGACTGTTCAAGTCATTAGGTACCTACAACTTTGAGCGTATGCTTCCTCATCATATGAGTGTCATTTTGTGTAGACAACTCCTTCAATATGCCTCAATAATTACAGATATATTTTCTTTAGTAACCTAAAAATTTCAGCTAAGTGAGCTATATGAGAGTTCTTGATGTAGTGTCCCCTGAATTGTCGAATTTTAGAGAGGCTTATTCTGCTATACATAAATTCGAAACCATTGACTACAGACTATTTCATATAAGAGAAACCAATGACACTTTAGAGAGACATTTTGCTTTAATCTATTGCAATTTAAGACTTGCTTAAATTGCCTAAACTCTATAAGTAGACCCTTGACCCCACCTCCATCTATGAAGTAGACATTACTCTTGAAAATATTTCACTGCACTTTCTGATGACATACCATCTACTATTATCCTTGCTGGATGATCAACTGTTGGATACGCCTCACTTGACTAGGGGCTTCATCTTTTTGTCTTCATAGCACCACCCCATCCAGTTGCATCATCATTCACTCTCATGTCATATCTTCATCAATTCTGATAAACTTTTTCCTGTTTTTAAGAGCTCAATTGTTACTAGTAGCTCGACTATGATTGGGTTGCACCCATGTCAATAGATGATAATTTTGTAGCACGCCTGAATAGAAGGCAGATCTTAACTACACTTTGTATAGGGTTGATTGTTGTCTAACTTGTGGAATCTATTGTTAAGAGAAACGCGATGTGTCTACCCTTTTTGGCTGATTCAACCTCAGTTTCCTATTGAAGATCATTCATAAAGCTTAAGTTGGATAATCAAAATCTTTATCATGCATTTGGACTGCGTCAGTGAGAAATCTTAATGGGTTACTGCCCTTGGAAAGATATCTTCAGCTGATTCATACTACAGAACTCTAGAGTGGAAAGTATGACACAGTAGAACCTTAAGAATGGATTTGAGGAGTGGAGAAGGTTTTCACAGAAATAGAGGTCCCAGGAGATAAAAGGGTGAACATTAGAATATTTTATCTAACTGGTGAAACCAATATTTGGTGGAACACTATTAAGAATAAGCTCTTAGAGTTTGGTTTCACTTGGAGCAGACTTGTGGAGCAATTAACCACAAGACACCTGAGTGCCGAGTGGGAACTAACAAATGCACATGGTGCGTTAGTCCAGAGCACCTCATTGCTGCCTGTTCCTAAAGACTAAAGGCTGTAGACAAGGGCTCTCACCTTCAAGGCCGTAGCTGTAGAAAGGGCTTATATGTTGAGTGAGAAAGAAGTTGCCACCTTTGGCACAGTAGTTGCGGGAACTCTCTTTCACTTTCAAAGCCATTTTGTGTGTTGATTGATTCAGTTGCCACTCATTCATTATACACACATGATCTACCATGCAAGTGAATCTTGAGAATAAGGAGGCATAAACCAATGATGGACTCAAGTTATCCAATGACTCTAGAGTTGAGTGTTCTATTTCTCATCAATTGTTTCAATCACTATTGGTGGGATAGTTTTCCCTGGAATTCTGATTCTATTTGACTCATCACACTTTGATATTATTTCGGAAATGAGCTGGTTGTGTACATATGGGATCAAGATAGATTGTGATGACCCTAAGGTTATTTTAAGAGATGAACAAGAGAGAGAAATATGTTTCATGGACGAAGAAAGGAAAAATCTTATCCTTTAAATTCTGTTATGAAAACCAATGAGCTATTATATCAAGGATATATTATTTATTGGTGCCGGTAACATTCAACTAAAGGAAGAAAAAGCAGAAGATATCCCGATAACTTATGAATTTAGAGATGTTTTCCTGAAGAATTACTAGGAGTGCTCCGTAAAGAGCAATTGATTATGAGATTGAATCAATCCCTAGTGCTCAATTTATCTTCAAAACCCCATATTGTATGGCCCCAATTGAGCTTAAAGAACTGAAGTTTCAGTCAGAGGAGTTATCACAGAAGATATTTATCAAACCATCCAAGTGTGCCATCATAGGATGCCTAGTTCTATTTGTAAAGAAGAAGAATGGAGCCTTGAGGTTATGTATTGTTTTCATAGAGATGAACACGATTACCATTAAAAACAAATACCCATCACCCAAGTGAATGACTTGTTGATCAACTGCAAGGACCAAGAGAGTCTTCTTCAAGATTGATTTGAGGTCAGGGTACCATTAACTTAGATTATATCTAAATACATTACCAAAACCACACTACGGACCATGTATAGGTCATGATGAATTCAGTGTGATGCCTTTTGGCCTAATCAATGGCCCTGCGGCCTTTATGGATCTTATGAATAGAGTTTCAGACCATATCTAGACAAGTTATGGCGGTGTTATAAAAACAAATTATCTTGAAATACTCTAAGGATAGAGATAAGCATACTGTTTATTTGAGACAATGTTATAGACCTTGAGGGAACATCAATTACATAGCCGATACAAAAAGCATGAGTATTGTTGTGGAATAAATGGTTTCAAAGGGAGAGATTAAGATTGAACTGTAAAAAGGTCAAAGCAGTTACAAGGTGCATAAGACCCACCAATGTATTGAGATTAGAAATCGTATGAGTTTAGTAGGGAATCATCGAGTTCAGAAAGAAATTGTCATATAATGGTACCTTATTCCTCCCAACAGTTCAAGTCTTATGGGTGGTACCTTACCCATAATCCAGGTGCACTGAGAATTTGAAAACACATTACTTGTAAGGGGTACCTTGTGTAATCTATATCAGCCATCAGAGTTTGAAGTATGTCTTCTCTCACAAGAAGCACAGTCTACATGAAACATCAGTTGTGGTAAATCCACTGTCAACTAAGAACTGAAAATATTGTGGCGGACGCCCTAAATAGGAAGACATAACATACTGTGAACACTGTAGTGATCACTCAACTGAATTTCTTGAGAGAGCTCAAGGACTTACACATTCGATTAATGTCACACTGGAAGGCAAATGTTCTACTGCTGGCACTTACCTTACAGCCCTCCCTAATGGAGGAGCCTAGAGTGAATCAAGATAGTGATCCTGTGCTCGAAAGAATAAAGCAAAATCTTAAGAAAGCAGATCTTAGAGGAGGCTCATAATACTCGCTATTTGGTGCACCGAGGGGCACCAATATGTACATAGATTTGAGGCAATATTTTTGTGAAACAATATGAGAATAGAAATTGCAGAATATATGGATAAAGGTTTGATTTGCCAAAAAGGCCAAGGCAGAACACCAGCGCCCCGTAGGTGAATTGAGACCTTTAGAAATTCCCACTTGAAACTGGGATTTCAATGGACTTTGCCATGGGATTCTCTCAGATATAGTGTCTGATAGAAGTCAAAGATTTCAAGCCTGTTTGGGCATGCACTTCAAGGAGCCTCTGGAACTAGATTAAACTTTAGCAGTTCTTATCATCCTGAAACGGATGGGCAAGCATCTAAACTATCAATGGATCAACTCTTCCAAGTTGGCGTTTGTAGTGTTTCACGACCAACATTTGCATTTGAAGAAAGTATGGAACTCCCAGCAGTCAACGTTGTGATAACACTAGGAGAGAATCCTTCATTAAACATCAGGATAAAATGATGGCAGACATTGACAACAAATCATTTTATGGGTCGTGAAGATCTTCTTCAACATTTAATAAGGCGGCATATCTCAGAAGACTCTTGAAAGCATACCATTGGAACCGACAGAAAAGTTATGTTAATACAAGAAGGAGATTCCTAAAATTTTCAGTATATGATATAGTTTTTCAGAAAGTCTCACCAGCTAAGGGTATACGTAGGTTGCACTGCGACCTAAATTGAGGTCGAGATCTTTTAAACCATATCAGCTCATGGAAAGGTCGAATTCCATAACTTGTCTACCAGATCTGCCTATATAACTCAAATATGTGCATAACATGCTCCGTGTTCTTTACCTTACAACTCAGGTAGTACATTTCAGATCCTGACCATGCTATCATAATCAAAACCATTGCAGTCATTGAGGGTCTTGTGTTTCAAGAGCATCCAATTCAGATATTGGATCACAGGATTAAGCAGTTCAGTATCAAGCAGATACCTTAAATCAAACTACTTTAGGCAAATCATACCTCCTCAGAAACTACCTGAAAAACTGAAGATCAAGTAAAAGTCACGTACCTATATTTATTTGGGATAACCTTGTATCTATTGGCAACGTTCATAAGTTTCAAGGACGAAACTCTTTAAGGGGGGATGGTTGTAATAGCCCAAACCTAAATCATATTTATTTATTTAATTAAGACATGTTATTTATTTTTCACATTTATTTATCTCATTGAATCATCCCATTCGAAAAAATACATTTCGGGCCCCACTTTGCAATTCGAGTTTCATTTATCGGACCATTTCGGGGGAAAATTGATAGTAGGCCTCGATATTTATGATTTAAAAGATTAAATTATTTTTCATAATATTACATTTAATCTCGAGCTTTGAAAAAAAAAATTCACAAATGCACTCGGTTTCAGTTCTTTCTCTAAACTGAGCCCATTTAAGGTCGACTTTGACCCAACCAGACTTAACCCTTATTTGTTTAGCTAAACTCTCTTAATTAAGCCTTAATTAAGCTTAAAATCCTTGACTTTTCTACTTTCATTTTCAGCCAAGTAAAACCAAGTATAAATTGTAAAATTTTCATTTTATTTTTATTTTACACCAAGCATTCAAGACACTTTCTCTCTCTTCCCTCTCCTCCTTCTCTCTACATGGCTGCCAACACTAATTCCACCAGCAAAAACACCCCTCTTAGCCACCTTTCAACCACCAAACATCCACCACTTACCACCCCCTACCACCTGTCTCACCCCCACAAACATCAAGGATCTATGCTGATTTTTGTTTTGATTCTTGATCTTGTTGGTTTTTGTTTCTTATTTTGGTTGTTTTAGTGATGGATTATAATGGTTTTATGGTATTAAGAATCACCTTGGTGATGGATCATGTTGGAGTTAAAGCTAGGGTTAGGGTTTTCTCTTAATCATGCAAGCTTCATGTTCAAGTGTTGAATTTTGATTGTTTTAAATGAGATTTTGTGATCTTTGGCATTGGTAATGAATATCAAGATGTTAATGCTGATTAATACAAGTTAAAGAGTGATTTTAGTGCGTGGTTATGTGAAGAAAAGATTGCAAATATGTGGTTATTGAGCAATCAATAGACCTGAAATAGGGGCCAATTCGGGAACAAACTGGTACTATTTGGCATATCCAAAATTCATGATCTTTGGCATAGTGATACCTTGATAAGTTAGATTTGAATAGGATTTGGAATTACTCAATTTGGAGTTTTGTGGACAAAGTTATGACCAATTTACTCAAGATTATGTAGAATACATTGAAATTGGGAACTGAACTGGAACAGTGACTTTACGGAAACACTGGTATTGATTGGGTTACTGAAAAATTGTGATTTTTGGTATGTGGATAGGTCAATGAGTTATCTTTCGAATTCCTTCTTAATTGCCTTAATTCGAATTCTGTGGAAAAAGTTATAGTCATTTTGCTACGACTGCGTAGATTGAACTGAAATTGTGCACATCTGTGTTCTACCCTAGTTTTGGGAACCTCACTATATGAATCATGATTTTTCTCCTGAATGAAAGTCTTAGTGGATATTATGAGCTTTCTATATGGGGGTTTTATATCTCAATTGGAGGTCGGTAGTGAAAGATATGTTTTTTCCAATGTAAACCATCAATGGTAACATGAGTAAATGCAGAAATGGAGATATTTAGAAATATTATCAGAAGTTTCTATATAACTATGGGTATTTTTAGGAGTTCAAGAAGTTTTATTATGTACAGAAGCGTACTTGGGTTGATAACTAAGTTAAACAAGTATGAAAATAAAATTTGGGGAGTAAGCAGCGTAATAACTCAAAATCAGTGTCCTTTGGACCAAATTAGTGTGTTATATGAGCTTTTATGAACCTTACAGCACCCCTTATGGCATAAACCATTTGTCACCCATTTCAGAAGCATTAACCATTCTATTATCCAGTTCAGAAGTATCACACTTTTTATTATCCATTTTAGAAATATCAGAAACCCATATTCCATTTATGTCAATTAAAATCTTTTCATTATCACCTCAATCATTTCCATTTGGTGTATTTTGCTACAATTTAACTTTTCTTAACCCTAACTGATTTAAATCAGTTTATTTTGGTTTAACTTGTCTTATATTGCATTAAAATTAGTTTATTATATTGAAATGCACAAGTTATGTATCCCATTTCATTACTCAATTTCTGTTACACATACTTTTACTTATTCTATTATGCGAGTAAGGATCATTTACTGACTACACATACTTACAATGACATTTATGAAATAGAGTTGAGGCTTAGTTATCGTTTTCCATTTTGCATAAGTGTTATCAAGTCAGAATATATTTATCATGCCAGATGACATTTATGAAACAGCTGACTTGTATCAAGTCAGATGACATTTTTAAAGACTCAAGGTACGTGCATTGCCTGTATCTTTAGAAATCACAGTGTATTTATCAACGTTATCATATTTTGGTAAGCACATCAATGAATTAATTACACAGTGATTTATCAGATAATTAGTGATCCCGTCAGTGATCATCTATAGGGCATTCACCCTTCAGTTACCCGCGCGGCTTCAGGCCAGGTCCCCCGGTCGGCTTGGCAGGTGTACACCTATCCATAGATCGTATCAGTATCAAGGGGTTCACTACCAGATAATAACTAGCAATGCAGCTTTACATCATCTTATTNNNTGTTTTAACTAAATGAATTGCAAAGCGGACCCAATCAGTGTTTCAATGATTATTTAACATTACAGGAATGCATGTATTGAGCTTCAGCTCACAGAAATGTTTTCATGTTTTGTTTTAGGCAAATGCTCAGAGAATCATCTTCATGCTAGTAAACCAGCGCAAGAGAATAAGTTGAGCAAGAGAATCTGGATGGACCAACACTGATACAATGTATGCATATTTTTCGAGCAGTATATTGAAATGTTCAATGGATGGAGATACAGATTACATGGTGAATTGTTCATACTATGGTGTAAAAAGCTCATGTTAATTAACAGTTGATTATTTATGGATTGATCAGGTGTGTATGTGTATGATTGAAGTTATGCGTAACTGTGTTATTTACAGCACTCATGTTTCGAGCCTGGTCCTTTTGAACGGCGATAATGCCCCTATCACTGGGTGGTCTAAATGATAATTAAGAGATTTATTAAGGAAAATACAAGTAGTGAAACATGTTTAATTTAGGGGCGTTACACTTAGCTTTTGAGAAACAAAAGAACATTGGCCAAGAAGAGGGAATGCTTGAACCAACTTCAGATAAGAAATACTGTGAATTCTGTAAGAAAATTCACAGTGGAATTAAATGATATCGAGCGACAGGTAAGTGCTTTAACTGGAGAAAATCTGGCCATATAGCTTCCCAGTGCCCCCAACCGAATAGAAGGGCACCTGGAAGCATGAAGAGACCATTCTCTGCTAGAAAAAGCATACTCCAGCCGCCGAACAAGAAGACAGATTATGATAGGGGGAAAGGTTCCGCAGGGAGGATCTATGTTATGAAGCCGCCTGAGACAAGTTAAACTGACTCACATCAGGTGACAAGGAAAGGCAAGTTTCGAGGACGAAACTTATTTTACGGGGGAAAGGATGTAACACCCCGAATTTTTTTTGTTAGTTACTAACTTCGACTAATATATGAATGTGTAATTTATGTGCATAAATTTTATGTGTTTTATTTTAGACATATATGTATGTTAAGTTAATATTATTATATTTGGGGAATAATTCGTTGAGTTATGGTGTTACTAAGACTTTGCTTTCAGTAAAAAAAAAAAAAAGAGAAAGAAGGAAATAAGAGTCAAAAAGCGTTGGCTTGACCAAAAAAAAAGAAAAAGAAAAGAGGAAGAGAGGTTTTATTTCACTTGTTATCTATCAAAAAAGGGAGGGGGCTTTGTTTTCTCACACAAATACACACACGCATAGCAGAGAGGAGAGGAGAGAAGAAGAAGAAGAAAGGAGGAGGTGGAGGAGGAGGACGAGAAGAAGAAGAAGAAGATGAAGATGAAGGAGAAGAAATTGGGTTTTTGATCTTGGATTTCAAGTTGAGGTGAGTAATCTTTATTCTTCTCTAACCCTAAAGTTGATTAGAGCAAAATTAATTTGTTGATTTATGTTCGAATTTGAGAAATCAATTTAGAATTGAAGTTTTGAATATGATGTCTTAGGGTTTAGTAGATTAGAATCTAAGGTGAGGAATCGTTACAGATGCTAACTAGTACAATAGTATTTGTGCATGTCAATCAGCTAAAGATATTTGGGACAAGCTGGTGGTAACATATGAAGGGACGAGTCAAGGAAGAGAAACAAAGATCAATATGTTCGTCCATCAATGTGAATTATTCAACATGCAAACCGATGAAACTACTAACGACATATTCATAAGATTCACTGATATAACCAACAACCTCAAATCGCTTGGCAAGACCTACATCAATGAGGAAATGGTTAGAAAAAGCCTTCAATGTCTTCCCAAAAACAAATGGGGTCCCAAGGACATTGCAATTGAAGAAGCTCAAAACCTTAAGACACTAGCCTTGGATGATCTACTCAGAAAACTTCTCATGCATGAAATTCATCTTAGAGAAGACAAAGGAGAAAAAGAGACTCAATCAAAGAAAGGAGTCGCCTTTAAAACTATTAGTGAAGAGCACTACTCTTCAGAAGATGAATCCAGTGAAGAAGATGAAGATTCCATAGCAATAATCGCAAAAGGACTAAAGAAGATTTTCAAGTCAAAAAAGCTCGATCCCAAGAAATTCTACAAAAAGGGATTCTCCTTGAAGAAGAATGACAAATCTTCTAAAGGTAAAAAACCCTCAAACATTAAAAATGAATCTAATCTTGGTCCTTGTTTCAGTTGTGGTTTACCAGGACATGTAATGAAAGATTGTCCTATCTTACAAAAGAGAGTTGAAAAGTGCAAACAAAAGGCCAAGAAAGAATTCAAGAAAGCTATGATTGGCGCATGGAGTGATAGCGACTCTAGTGTTAATGACGATGAAGAAGAATAGGTGGCAAATCTATATTTTATCGCGAATAAAGACAATGTCAAAGAGGACGAAACCGAGTATGAAAGCTCGGATGAGGTAGATTGCTCTGACTTTCTTGAATACTCTAAAGATGAATTAGCGTAAGCCTTAATTAAATGCATACAATGTAAGCAAAAGTACTTGTCCAAGATAAAGTCCTTGAAGAAAATAATTCATCATTTGTTCTTTGAAAAAGAAGCGCTACAAAATCGAATAACAAGTTTCACTCAAGGATTGAAACTCTTGAAAATGAAAAGAAAGAGCTCATCCAAATATGAACGACTTGAAAAGGTGGTGTTAAAATTTTTTAAAGGACAAAATAACTTGGATAAATTACTAGGTTCCCAAATGATGTCCTTCAACAAAGAAGGTATTGGATTTAACCCTTTTAACAAAAAGAAAATTTACAAAAACGTCTTTGTTCATGAGACACCCAAAGACAAACCTCACACTATATGCAATTAATTATTGCTAAAGAAAGTGTCATATTTCTTATTCATATTCTCTTAGAAAGCCAAATACCAAAATTATCCAAGTTTGGGTACCAAAAGGAACAAGACCACAAAATATGGTCACAACCTACATTGGACCCAAATTCAATTCAAGGCTAGAAAGGTTTGATCTATTGTTTTGTAGGTATGCTTGAAAGCCAGTAACGAACTTTGGTATCTTAATAATGGATGCTTGAGGCACATGAGTGGAAACGAATCTCTCTTTACTGAAATCAAGAAAAAGAAACATAGAAATATCACCTTTGGTGACAATAGAGTTGGTATGGTTATAGGAATTGGTAAGATCGATAAAGATCCTTCTAAATCCTTAGACAATGTGTATCTTTTCGAAGAATTAAAATTTAATCTCTTGAGCATATCCCAAGTATATGACAAAGGTAATAATGTCATGTTCAACTCTTCTCATTGTGTTGTACAAAATGCGCATTACAAAAATACTATTCTATACGGTCCTAGAATAGATAACATCTATGTCCTTAATTTGAATAGCATCTCACCCACTAAACTATCATGTTTTAAAGCATCTCTTGATGATACTTGTTCATGGCATCGTAGACTAGGCAATGCTAGCATGCACACTATAGAAAAGCTATCTAAGCTAGACTTAGTACGTGGCTTACCCTCATATTCATTTGGAAAAGATTGTATTTATGATGCATATGTCAAAGGAAAACAAATTCATAGTTCCTTTAAGCCAAAAAAATGCATTGCTACAGCTCGTCCATTAGAATTGCTTCACATGGAACTGTGCGGTCCAATACCTATTCGTAGCCTCAGAGGTAGTTCTTATACATTCATTATTGTGGATGATTATTCATGTTTTACTTGGGTTTCTTTTTTAAAAGAGAAAAATGATGCATTTTATAAGTTTTCAAAACTTTGCAAACAATTACAAATTTACAAGAATTTACCTATTGTCTCTATTTATAGTGATCACAGTAGAAAATTTGATCAAAAAGAATTTATTACATCTTGCAATAGCCTTGATATTTCACATAATTTTTCCACACCTGGAACACCTCAACAAAATGGTGTGGTTGAAAGAAAAAACCGTACCTTAGAGGATATGACTAGAACCATGCTTTGTGCAACTAGTTTGCCAATATCTTTTTGGGCAGAACCGATTAACACTGCTAGCTATATCTTGAATCATTGCTTAATTCGCCCAATTTTGAAAAAGACGCCCTGCGAACTTTTCAAAGGTCGAAAACCAAATATTTCTTATTTTCGTACATTTGGTTGTAAATGCTTCATTCACAACAATGGAAAAGAGAGAATAGGTAAGTTTGATGCTACAAGTGATGAAGGTATGCTTGTTGGATATTCCATGTATAGTAAAGCTTATTGTGTTTATAATAAGCATACTAAACTAATTGAAGATAGCATTCACATTGTTTTTGATGAGTCCAATGATGGTAGGCTAACTCTTCTTCATTTCAAGAGTTGAAGCTAAGTCGATATGATGATGATGATGAAGGAGAAGAAGAAGCAAGAGCAAGTCAAATATGGAGCACAAAGAGCCACATCAAGACTAAACTCCTGAAAATGACATGTCTCCTACAAGTGAAGAATCTCATGCCATAAATAAAGAAGAACAATCACACATTGATCCAAATGAAAAAACTATGCATGAACCACGACAAGGTTACAAATACAAGTCATATTATCCTCGAGATAACTTACTTACTGATATATCTACTGGTATAAGAACTAGATCTTTTTTTAAAAATTTTTTGTGCATTTTCCTTCCTTGGGTCGCTTGTTGAATCTAAGATTCATTTAGAGGCCCTTGATGATTCAAACTAGGTTAATGCTATGCAAGAAGATCTTAGTTAATTTGAAAGAAACCAAGTATGGTTCCTTACTCCCCAACCCAAAGACCATCCAATGATCGGGATAAAATGGGTGTTTCACAGTAAGTTAGATGAAAGTAGGAATGTGGTAAGAAAAAAGGCAAGACTAGTTGTCAAAGGGTATAACTAAGAAGAGGGCATAAACTTTGATGAGACTTTTGCCCCCGTAGCTAGCTTAAAAGCCATTCNNNTTCTCTTAGCTTTTGCATCATAAATGGGCATTAAACTTTTCCAAATAGAAGTTAAATGTGCCTTCTTAAATGGGTTCTCATAGAAGAAGTTTACGTTGAACGACCCCCTAGTTTCAAAAATCCCGACCTTCCTGATCATGTGTTTAGACTCCAAAAAGCTCTTTGTGGTTTAAAACAAGCTCCTCAAGCTTAATATAAGAGATTAAGCATATTTTTACTTGAGAATGGCTTCAAACATGGTCAAATTGACAAAACACTTTTTATAAAAAAATAAAGGGGAGGACTTCATTATCATACAAGTTTATGTTGGTGATATACTTTTCGAATCCACTAACGATTCTCTTTGCAAGGAAGTTTCTAACCTTATGAGTAGAGAATTCATGATGAACATGGTAGGAGAACTCACATTCTTCCTTAGTCTACAAATCAAACAACTCAAAGAAGGCATTTTTGTAAGTCAAGCTAAGTACGTAGGTGAGTTGTTAAAGAAGTACAAAATGGACAATGCCAAATATGCTGGTAATCTCATGGCATCCGGTGCAAAACTTGATCAAGATCTTGACGGTAAGCTAGTAAACAAAAAAAGTATCATGGTATGATCGGTTCCTTATTGTATTTAGCTGCTAGTCGCCCGGATATTATGTTTAGTATCTGTCAGTGTGCCCGATTTCAATCATCTCCCAAAGAATCTCATCTTACCACCGTAAAATGTATCTTTAAATACTTGGTGGGTACGAAAAATTTCGGACTTTGGTACCCTAAAGGGGGAGATTTCTTTATCGTTGGATATTATAATGCCGATTATGTAGGTTACAAGGTAGATAGGAACAGCACATCGAGCACTTGTCAATTTCTTGGTCCATCTCTTGTTTCATGGCACTCAAAGAAGCAAAACTCTGTGGCATTATCAACAGCGAAAGCTGAGTAAATTGCCGCAGGAGCATGTTGTGCCCAACTCTTATGGATTACACAGCAGTTGCGCGACTTAAGAATCCATCTCAAAAATGTTCTTATCCGTCGTGAGAACACGAGTGCCATCAACATCAAAAAAAATCCGGTCCAACACTCCCAAACGAAGCACATTAAGGTACGTCATCACTTCATTCGAGATCATGTTAAAAAAGGCGATCTGTCCTTAGAATTCGTTCCAACAAATTTTCAATTTGCCGATATTTTCACTAAACATTTAAGTGATGAACAATTCAATTTCATCCGTCAAAAACTTGGAATCATTAATATTGATGCATAGATTGAGGGGGACCTCTCTCGAAATACTCATGATGTTCTTGAGTCATTGCAGGCCAACAAGAATGATATTCGCTTACTAATGAAAATTCAAGGCCTTAAAGGTTATTGAAACACAGTTCAAGGCCTTGAACTGTAGGCCGAGTTGGTGTTTTTTATTGCAATTGCATCAAGGGCTTGAACTTCTCATTTAAAGGCCTTGACTACCAATTGCCTGCATCAATAAATTAACAGAGTTCACCCCAAGGAAGGTTATTTCACTTTGATTTTGATTCCTTCCACTTTAGGGCACGTGGAAGAATTTTCCAAACCTAAAGCAAAAATCTTTTATGCAATCTTATTATGATTTCAAATTTTCAAATTTTTTTTTTATTTTACAACATTAGAAAATATATTCAACTTTCCTTATCATATAAAAGTATCCTAACAGCACTGATACGGTATGTTTGAAGTATTTTTGGGATCTTCTGATATTATTCAACTGCCTTCCTTAATCCTTTTTTAACAACCCTTATTTAATTTAAAAACCAACCCTCTCTCTCCACCTTCAACCCAACACCCTTTCTTCTTCAACCTTTCATCTCTCCTCCCTCCTTGTGCGCTCAAACGCCATTACTGAGGTTGCTGGAGCTCATTCTCCTCTCCAAATCTCGTATTCTCCCTATCTCCTCTCCAAATTTTCCACCATACCTCTTGAACTTCACCTCACCTCCCGAAATCGCCCAGTTAGGGTTCTTGAAAACGCAGCCCACGGATCACCTTCATGCCGCCACTCATCACATTTTGTCGCTCCAGATCGACACCCATCGCTAGAGGCGAGAAAGGCTCCAATCGTCCTAATCGAGCTTGCAAAGGCCAACCTCTGGCCGCCCTCGCTCAATCGAACCGCCGATGAAACCAAATTGCCATGGGTCTGGCCAAGCGTCCTTGCAACCGCCGCATTAAGACCACCGTCACCATCTCTGAGAACACCACCACCTTTTGCAATGGTTCTGCCTAGACGCTTTCCTTTCCGTCATCCCCTATTTCATCCCATCATGAGCAAGGTGAACCCTTGACGCCACCACCACCACTACCCCACACGCGACTGCTCGACTCCACTCTGGGTGGATGGCTACACTCTCTAGCTAGTTAAGAACGTTTCCAAGCTTTTAGCAACAAACCCATATCTATGTATGTAGATGTCCCATTCTTCACTTCTGCAAAACTAAGATTCTTTGAGAAATTGATTAAGGACAATTGCTTGGGACTGCTTGAGTTGGGTGGTTGTGTATCCTAGGGTTGTACGACTATTTTATATCAATCTGGAAACCAAAATCACTCCCGAAGGCATGTTGTTCATGAGTAATGTGAAGGCTATGTCGGTTACCCTGAGCCGCACTATTCTTGAGTCCATTTTTGGTCTCAAATTCATAGACACATCCCCTTCTAACTTGACCTGTAAATGAGCTAAAGACCTCTGCCTTGATCGGTTTGCTTGCCCTCATAGACTTACTGACTACAAACATCAAAACAAAAGGCCTCCATATTATGTTCTGTTCTTATAATCCCGGTTGCTCCACTTTGTTTTTGTTCGTATCCATTGCCCCAAAGACCACTCTAGAGAGGCCTCCAATGAAATTGCTCTTGAAGCCATATACCATCTCATGATAGGATATTCTGTCGACTATGCCTCCCTTATTCTCGATCACATGTATCGAGTGGCCAATGTGAGTTGTACCCCATCTCTCCCTTATGGCAACCTGGTCACTCATATTTTCCAACACTTTAAGGGCCCATTAGAATCTGAGGAGTCTATCGCCCAGCCTCTACCTGTCATCTCTACCCACTTCCTTAAAACTATTCGGTTCTACAAAACAGAAAACCAAGGGTGGCAGCATACCTCTGACCTGACTCCTGAAGAAGCCACTGCCCTCAAA
>NCQT01048000.1:3339-14352 GCA_002740465.1 Stenocereus thurberi | reverse complement strand
ATACATATACATATATATATAGTTAAATTGGGTTGCGATGGTTTGGAGGATAGTGTTTGTATGGTTAGCTTATTAATAGACCTTTTTGAGGTCATCAAGTTTGAGAGTATCAGTTCCCTCCCGGCCTTTGCGAAAAGGTGTAGCTAGAATGGGTTCACCTTTGAGGAGGATTTTGAGGCCATCAGAAGGGGGATGGACAGAGGGGACTGCGGAACCATTGGAAAAATGCCGTATTTTTTGGAGGTTTGTTTGAACATTAAGACTGGGGATGGAAAAGACATTTTGCATACCCTTTTTTAAAGCAAATGTTGGAAACCAAAGAAAGAAAGGAAAATTAACTTGCAGATAGTTCATATCTGCGATCCATTCCTTTTTGATTTCTTCCCGAAGCTTTTTATCGATTTGTTCAAACCATGTACGTAAAGAAGCACTCCTATCGGAATAATAGTCTTCTTTAATGGTCGTCCAGTTAATGGTAAAACCAGGTTTGGTAAGGACATTAATGGCCGCTCCTATTCCGGAAGAAGTTGGAAAAGGACGGTCAAGAACGGGTTCAGGGATAGGTGCTCGGAACCTATATCTTTGGGAATGGTCCAGAGGTTCAGATCTGGAAGAAAATTCAGAAAAGGAACGTTGAAAATTGGAAGGACTAGGAGCGGATGGCTCTTCTCTAATGGAGTGTGATCTAAATTTTAGAATCACTCTGCCATCTGGTTCCTCAACAATTTGTTCAATTTCTCGACGTTCGATTTGTGCAGGTTGCTGTAGCTCTTGCAATTCAATCTCATCTGGAAGAGTGATTTCATCCCATCTGAGTAATTTTGGAGTGAAGACTGTAGGTTTTTCGTCTTCAATTTGTAACAAGATTGTTTCTTGAGAATTAGACAGAAGAGGATTAAGAAATCTTGTATTCAAATTTATAGACATTAATCGAAAATAAACTCGATACATAACCACAAAATTTTTGAAATCCAGAAACTCATTACCTTGAACACGCACATCAAGTTTAAGAGCTTCTGTTGTCATGGGACATATTAGATCAACCATAAAATCAGGATAACAATTAAAAAATATAGGACCTTTGCAAATATCAGTTTGAATAACAGCTAACAATGACGATTTGTATTTTTTCAATCTTTTGTCTCGTAATGCCTTGTAAATAGGTGCATTAATGCCTTTTTTAAGAAGAGGCTTTGTGGCTACTTGTACTAAACCAATATGCATAAAACGATATTTTGCTTTTAAATGACTTTCAATAGAAGTTTGTTTAATCATGTCAATTGTTTGCAAATCATTTCGTAAACTAATGACTTCTTCATGTGTTTTGCAAGA
Source organism: Stenocereus thurberi (assembly GCA_002740465.1). Taxonomy (NCBI): domain Eukaryota; kingdom Viridiplantae; phylum Streptophyta; class Magnoliopsida; order Caryophyllales; family Cactaceae; genus Stenocereus; species Stenocereus thurberi. The sequence continues at coordinate 13,020 of NCQT01048000.1, read as the reverse complement.
ATATGCTTTAATAAAATCAAAGGTATCAATTTTGCAAATGGTGTCAATCTCTATTCTAGGTAAGTTCCAATTGGCATAATTCTCTGGGGATGGTGCCCTAAAGATGGGACCGGTTCTTTGTTCATTTGAGTTAACAATGTCGCTATGGCCACTCTCAACCCTTAAAGATAACATCCTTCTTAATCTAGATGCCATGATTTTAATGCATAGCCTAATTCCAAATGCAGACAGATGTAATGATGGGACCACCACTCCGGGACCACCACTCGGCTGACCAATGGTAAAACAGGCTGACCAACGTCAAGAACACCGTCGTGACACACGGCTCTATGCAGGCAGAACTTTGGGCATGAATTGATATCACCAAATCTAATGGCTCTGACACCAGAAAAAGTAAGGATCGAAAACTCAAACTGATTTTGCATTAACTCTGAGATATTTGTACAGAGGGAAATGTAATATAGATACTTACACAAATTGTTGAAAAAGAATTAAGGGAGAAAAGAGAAAGAGAAAATGTAGACTAGAGAAAGCTTAAGAGAATACAAGAGAATAGAAGAGTTCGCTTAAATTCGCTCTGCCTTCTTTCATCTTTGTCTGTCTCTCAAATAGAGGGAAAAGAGAGTTATGATAATTGCTTCTTTGTTTACTTTTGGAAAGTGATTCCTTTTGTCGGCCATGTGAAGAAAGAAGCACCGAAAGTGGTGTTGTCCTTATCTTCTATCTTTTGCAAAAGTTAGATGAGCTGTCCACCTGTGCTATTACTGTTGCGTAACAGTAATTTTTATCGTCAATAATTGTCCTGCAAAAGAAAAGATTCGTTAGTATGAATGGCCTTTACTTTTGCCAATGGGCAAATGTCTCTTGCAGGCTCTTTTGTATTATTTGGCCTTTGAATTTTGCCAAAGGTCATTTAACCTTTGTCGGCCTTTGTCATATTCACATATCATATGGATCCTATGAATCTTGATAATCATCTCGTTTTTGTGGTTGTAGTTTTGCTGATGAAGTAGCAGAACTGACGGTTTCATCATCTGAGTTGTCTATTTTGTCCAAAATTTTTTGTAGGAAAATTTACCACATCTAAGGATCATCTTTGAGAAATTCAAGTATATCTTTTTCCTTTTGTGATAATCCTTTGGCACGAGCGTTGGTAGAAGTTGTTGGACTTTCTTCCTTTTGAGGGATTGAAGGTCCAATGCCTGCCTTAGCTTCAAATGGATGTAATTATGTAAGGTGAACTTCTTTGTGCGTGTTCTGCAGTAGTGTTCAACATTCTCACTACAGCACAATTTTGTGTTAAATTCATTCTACCAGTTGACCTTGTAGACACGGACCAAAGATAGGGGAAATGAATTTTTTAAATAATTCTGTAGCCTGTATTCCCAACTGAAGATCCAGGCCATATTAAAGATACGAAAAAATTGTACTTCTTTGGAATAGGCTTCAAGGGAGGAGATGTTCTTTTCCCAGAAATCCCAACCTCCTTGAGCTTCAATTGGAAGAACTACTAAACTGCAGCCAAACCATGTCCACCAATAATAAAACCAAATTGGGAATTGAGTAGGGCAATTATCATGAAAGTTAAAAAACCAAGAATGAGTTTCAGGATGATGAAGAAATGCCCAAAACCATGCCATTCTGTAGTCATTGTAGTCATAAGTTTGTGGGGTGTATAGAATAGAAAATTTCTTTTCCTCAAATGGGTCTTTCTATTGTTGAGTACTTAGGACTTGTTGAATGATGCATTTTGAGAAAAGAATATGTCCAGGGTTCATTTTGTCATATGTATGGGTGATGTCAATGGAATGAGTATCCACAAGGATTAACTCGTAGAATTATTGGGTTTTTTGTGAGTGATCAGTGGCAAAATGTTTTTTTGCCAAAGGCCTTTTGAACCAGAGGTTTAGTCACATCTGGGGAAGGCATTGTTTTGTAGTTCGTGAGGAACAAAAGTTCTGTATATCGAACAACATACGCATTGTCAACAGTGGGTTTTGTAGTAGGCTTTGACACTACAGTTTTGTATGGTAATGGTGGGAAATGGGCAAGTGTTTGAAATTGATTTTAAGTAGGAATTTGAATGGGAACTTCGAGCTGGTAATCTTCAGCTCTTCGGATTCCGTTGCCTTTGTTCTTTCCTTTGCTAGAACTCATTTTATTTCCTGCAAAATAAGATTTTTGTCACTCTTTCCTTGTAAGAATTCTCTTGTAAGAAAATCAGGAAGGGAATTGCTTACTCCTTTGATAAATTCAATGTTAAAATCAAAAGCAGATAAAATTGCTTGCCAACAGGCAAAGATTTGTTTAGAAACTAAATGTTTCACATCCTTTTGAAGAATTTCTTTAGCTGATTTGCAATCAATTCGGAGAAGAAATTTTTTGTAAAATAAATCATCTTGAAATTTGAAAGCACATAATACTACTGATAATATTTCCTTTTTGATAGTAGAATAGTTTTGTTGTGGACAGAGCCATAGTCCTGAATGAAACCTAACTAATTGTTCTTGATCATGCGACTCTAATTTTTGTTTTAATATGCCTCCATATCCTATGTCAGATGCATCGGTCTCAACTATCATATATGCAGCTGGGTTTGGGATATTCAGGCATGGTAATGACTTGACTCTAGACTTGACTTGTTGAATAATTTGAGTATGCTCTTTTGTCTAAGAGACTAGATTCTTCCTAAGTCTCTTATATAATGGCGCACACAATTGTCTTAGACGAGGAAAGAAATCAGAGACATAATTCAGGCAACCTAAAAATCTCTGTAATTATTTTTTATCTTTGATTTCATCTGAAAATTTGTCAGCAAATGCAAGTGATCTCATAATGGGTTTAATGGTACCTTGATAAATATCATGATCAAGAAACCTAATTTTTGTTTGAAATAAAACTAATTTTGATGCTGAAACGACTAAGCCATTTTTCTCAATGACATGCATACATGTTTGTAAATGTTTAAAATGTTGATCAATAGATTTAGAAAAAACTAAGACATCATCAATGTAAATAATGATGAAGGAAGTGTAAGGAGTAAAATTGTCATTCATAATATTTTGAAATTTAGACGGTGCATTTTTCAATCTAAATGGCATTACATTCCATTCATAATGTCCGAAAGGAACTGTAAATGCAGTTTTGTAATGATCTTGTTTTGCAATTTGGATTTGCCAGAATCTAGATTTCATATCAAATTTAGAAAATATTTTTGCATCAAAAAGTCGATTAAGTAAATCTCTTTTATTTGGAATCAGGTAACGAATCCATTGCAAAACTTTATTGAGAGGTTTGTAATTAATAACGAGCCTGGGAACACCGCATTCCTTTTCGGCTGCATTATTAACGTAAAATGCGGCACAACTCCATGATGATTTTGAAGGTCGAATGAGTTTTTTGTCAAGAAAGCTTTGAATTTCCTTTTTGCAATGCTCAAGTAATTCAAAATTCATTTGTGTTGGTTTAGCTTTTGTAGGAATATCCTTTACATTAAATGTTGGCTCATAAGGTAAAGAAATGATATGCTTCCTTCTTTCCCAGAAAGCATTGGAAAGGTCGGAACATATGCGTTTCTTTATGAGCTGTTCTAAATCTGCAATTTTGAGTTGAAGAGAAGGATTTTTGTAATTGTTCTTCAATTCTAGGATAAGAAATTTCTTCTTGCAAATGGCAAATTTGTTTTTCTTTTTATTGCAGACTATTAATCTGCTTGAAAATTGATGAGGCTTGTAAACTTAAAATCTCCTTTTGATGAGCAGAAGATAAAAATGGAAATGAAATAGCATTGCCTATAATTTTCGTATGGACACCTATTTTATTTACTGTAAAAGGGTAGATTGGCGTAAGAAATGGGGTTCCTAATATAATATCATTTGTAATATTATCAACAATAAGGAAAATATTTTTAAAACAGTAATTATTATTTTGAATATATCCTTTTTTTAATTTGTAACGAATAATCAAGGGTTCGCCATTAGCGCTAACTAATTGCTCCCTTGTTCGTTCACAAAACTTTGTTGGAACAATTCCTCCTTTAATGCAGTTTTGATCTGCCTCACTATCGATGAGAGCAACTGCATTTATTGAGAAATCATTTACAACAAGTGTAACCACGGAATACCGTTTTTGAAATGTTACTTTAGAAATTGTTTGTAAAAATTGTGTTTGTGAAATCTCTGTTTCTTGAATTCCAGAAATATCTTCTGTTTCAAGATCTAGAGGTTTTGTTTTCAAGGACTCTAGAATAGCAAGTTTTGTTTCAATCTCAAGATCTTTTGTTTCAAGACCAGAAATTTCTGTTTTAAGAAATCGTACTTGGGCTTTGAGGTCGTTGACCTCTGTTTGAAGTTGTTTGGCGGTGATTTGTTGATAAGGGTTGGTAATTGGGTATCTATCAAAGATTTGAGTTAACGAGGAAGAAGAGGACCCTAACTCAAATTTAAAGGGCTTTTTTTCTTCATCTAAGATAATATCTTTTAGTTTTTCAAGGTATTCTCTTTTTGTTTCTATATCAGGGATTTGGCCGATGAGGTCAAGGAGGAACTCTTTTTGTGTTTTACTATTAATAACATTTAAGGATAAAATTGGAGATGATTCATACTCCGAATCCTCACTGGACTCAGCATAGTAACCTTCATCTTGATCAGACCTAGACACGTTTATTGTTAAAAGGACTAAGAGTTTTTTCTGTAATTCAGGGCCTCCAGAAAATAACTCATTCGTTTTTTGTTCGGTTTTGCATTGAAATGCTTTGTGGCCAATTTTACCACATTTGTAGCAAACAACAGGTTTCTTTTTTGGTTTGGAAGCTTGCTTCCTCTTTAGAGTGGGTTTGGCTTGCTCCTTCTTAACAATTGGTTTGGGTCTTTGAAAAGGTGGTCTTTTGAATGTAGGTTTGGGCTTTCTTTTTTGAAGGCGTTTTCAGGGGGTAGAAGAGGCTTCTATTTTGGTGATTCCAAATGCTTCACAGAAAGTACCCATCTCTTTACGAGATTGTGCCCTTTCTGATCCATATTTGGATTGGATTTTAATCTCATTACAGAGATTTAATCCTTCAGACTTAATAATACCAAATAATTGTCCAAATGTTAGTAAACCAAATGGGATATCATTGGTATCAAAATTTTGGCGAAGTTTACTGAGGATTCTTTCTCCAAATAATTTGGGTAATCCTGTAATAAATCTTTCTTTCCGAAAATCTTGAGTACTATCTTCTTTTTTCAAGACATGGGTTAGAAAGACATCCTTATACCAATGATAGTTTGTCAGGGTAGGACATCTAAGGTTGATGAGGATGGTTTTTGAAGCGGCTTGTTCTTCTCTAGGATTTCGTAGGAAATGGAGTGTAATTGTATGGATGAGCATTTCTGCCCCATTTTCTTCTTCAACCTCGACACCACGGGCGTTTGTCCGTTTGTACTTATGGTTAAGGATCTTTTTTCGATGCTCATCTGTCAAGAAATTGTCCCACCAAGACTTTAGTTGTCCTAAAAATTCTACAACTAAGGCAGTGGCAGCTTGGAAATTGGTTACCTTATGGGCTTTGTAGGCTGACAAGGCCATGGTCATTTCTTGTAAGGTACTAAGGATTTCGCGTTCTGACTTGCCATCAATATTCCATTGATGGACTGACTAGCCATTAAATTCAGAGGTTGTAAAACTCTCTCTTTCTTTATATTGAATATCACGGGGTGTCGGTCTTAGATAGTAGTTTCTTGTACTACCTGAGGTCCAATTCCTAATTTTGTTTAGGGCAGATGGTGAGGGGTCATCGAATGTTTCTTCTATGACATTCAATGCTTCTTCACCATCAGTGGTTACTTCATCTTCACTAGAGGATGAGGTATCAGACGGTTGATTTTGACAGGTTTTGTCTAAACATGAAACAGCTTTGTCTTTCAGCGTTGAAAGTTCTTGTATTTGATCGGAAATGATTTTTAGAAAATGAGCATTAGAAAAGGCTTCCGAAAAGGACTCTTCATTGGCCTTTAGAATGCTGTCTGTTTTGAAGAAAGGTTTAGAAATTTGATCAGTGTAACTGGTACTTGGTGAGGTTGTAGAAGGTTGTTGTCTTGTTTCTTCTATCCTCAAAGAAACATGCTTAAGTTGGGTTGCGATGGTTTGGAGGATAGTGTTTGTATAGTTAGCTTGTTGATGGACCTTTTTGAGGTCATACCCGGAACTCAAGTGGCCTACGCTTCCGGTCGGCATAACTTTTCTGGCAGCTCTGGGTGGATTTCATCCGTTCCTGGATTACCTTTACTTTGTCCGTGGTCGCTTGGATCAATTCCAGTCCGATAGTCAAGGCCTCGTCAATCTCCTGCCAACAGAGCGGAGTCCTACATTTCCTCCCATACAGTGCCTCGTACGGGGCCATGCCAATACTCGCGTGGTAGCTGTTGTTGTATGAGAATTCGATAAATGCCAGTTGTTCGTCCCATACGCTCTTAAAATCCAAGGCGCAAGCTCGCAACATATCTTCCAAGGTTTGAATAGTACGTTCCGTCTACCTGTCGGTTGCAGGGTGAAAGGCAGTGCTAAAGCATAACAACGTTCCGAATACTTCCTACAGCTTCTGCCAAAATCCCGATTGAAATCGGGTATCCCAATCTGACACTATGGAACTGGGTACCCCGTGTAGCCGTACTATCTTCTCGAGTTAGGCTCAAGCTAACTGATCCAAGGTCCAAGTATTTTTCATGGCTATGAAATGCACCGACTTCGTTAGCCTATCCACTATAACCCAGATCGCATTGTGCTTCTGTTGGGTCAACGGCAACCCTATGACAAAATTCATGGATACAGAATCTCATTTCCACTGGGGGACATCTAGCGGTTGTAAAAGCCCTGCTGGTCATTGGTGCTCGATTTTTTCTCGCTGGCAAGTTAGGCACTTTGCCACATAATCAGCCACTTCCTGTTTCATGTTACTTCACCAGAACGTCTGCCTTAGGTCCTTATACAATTTATTACCCCCAGGGTGTATCGAATGTGGAGTATTGTACCCTTCGTCTAGGATCTTTTTCTTAAGTGCCTCTACGGCTGGAACACACACTCGATTATGGAATCGCATGGTACCATCCTCATGCATTATGAATCCAGGTGCTTTACCCACCAATATCTCTTACCTAATCCGTTCAAGTTGAGGGTCTATGGTCTGGGCTACTCAGGTTTCCTCTATGAGAGTCGACTGCACCTCTAGGGTGCAGAGTATAGGTTTCGACATCGGGGTAATCACATTAAACTCCAACTTGTAAAACTCCTCACATAACTCGCTTGGGAGCGCCAGTAAACAGCTCAGTGCTAGATACGGTCGGCGACTTAATGCATCCGCCACTACATTAGCCTTCCCCGGATGGTACTGGAAATGGACGTCATAATCTTTTAGGAATTCCAGCCATCTAGTCTGTCACAAGTTCAGACCCTTCTGTGAGAAAAGGTACCTCAAGCTCTGGTGGTCGGTGGAGACTTCACAACGTACTCCATACAGGTAATGCCACCAGATTTTAAGTGCAAGCATTACTGCCGCTAACTCCAGGTCATGAGTCGGGTAGTTCCGCTCATGTGTCTTCAGTTGTCGGGAGGCATAGGCTATGACGCGACCCTCTTGCATCAGTACACACCCTAAACCACTCTTAGAGGCATCACTGTACACCGTAAAGTCCTTGTCAGCAGTTGGTAAGCCCAGTATTGGGGCACTCGTCAGTCTCTTTTTGAGCTCCTGGAACGCTTCCTCACATTGCTCCATCCAATCATACCTAGTGCTCTTCTTGGTTAGGTTCGTAAGCGGAGTGACAATTTTTGAGAAATTTTGTACAAACCGGCGATATTAACCCGCCAAACCCAACAAACTCCTTACTTCCGTCGGGTTTTTAGGTCTGGGCTAGTTCGACACAGCCTCAATCTTTTGGGGATCCACCAGCACCCCCTCATTAGATACTACGTGTCCCAGGAATGCTACTTTTCTCAACCAAAACTCACATTTTGACAACTTAGCATACAACTCGTTTTTCCTCAAAATTTCCAGGGCTGTTCGTAAGTGGTGGGCGTGGTCCTCTGGGGTTCTCGAGTAAATGAGAACATCGTTTATGAACACCACCACGAACTGATCCAAGTAAGATTTAAAGACCCGGCTCATAAGGTCCATGAAGGCTACCGGGGCATTAGTGAGGCCAAAGGGCATCACCACAAACTCATCGCGTCCATATCGGGTATGAAAAGCAATCTTGGGTATATCCTCATCCTTAATTCGGAGTTGGTGGTACCCCGAACAGAGATCAATTTTGGAAAAGGTTCCCGCACCCCGTAACTGGTCGAATAAGTCGTCTATTCTGGGCGGGGGTAACGGTTCTTGACCGTTATCTTATTCAGCTCCCGGTAGTTTATGCACAATCTTAGGGTTCCATCCTTCTTCTTCACGAATAAGGTCGGGGCTCCCCACGGAGATGTGCTAGGTCGGATATATCCTTTCTCTGAGAGCTCCTCCAACTAAGTCTTCAATTCTTTAAGTTCTGATGGTGCCATACGGTAGGGTGCCTTAGAAATGGGGGTGGCTCCCAGGGTGAGGTCGATACAGAATTCCACCTCCCTAAGAGGTGGCATGCCAAGAATTCCATCGGCAAACACACCCGAAAATTCCTTCACTACAGAGATGTCCTCTAGGGAGGACTTGGCTTCCTCAGTGTTTACCACATGACACAGAAATCCCTCGTATCCTTTACCTAACAACTTGCGAGCTTTCATTGCTGAGACTAATTTCACTCCCATGCTGAGACTCTGACCCCTATGCACTATCCTCTCCCCGTTGGGCCCATTCAGAGAAATTTTTCATTTTGAGCAGTCTATCTGAGTCTAGTACTTAGCTAACCAGTCCATCCCCAAAACAATCCCAAAATCAGTTAACCCAAACTTATATAGGTTCGCAGGAATTCACATTCATACATTCTAAGAGGGCAACCCTGGTATAGCTCCTCATACGACACAGTCTTCCCATCCGAGAGAGTCACAAATAGTAATAAAGATTTACGAGTGGGGGTGAGTCCTAACATCGTAACCAGCCTAGCAGAAATAAACGAGTGCGTGGCGCCCAAATCAAACAACACATCTATTAGTTGAGTTAGGAGAGAGAAAGTACCCGTCACAACATTAGGAGCATCCTCCGCTTCCTCCTTTCGCATTACATAGACTCTGCCCCCATTGTTCCGAGGCAGTTGATAGGGTGGTCGGGCCTGGGTTTGTTGAGGTTCCCGATTTTGTTGGTTGCGGTTTGCCACCTGTCATTCCCTGTTCTGATATGGTTGCTGAAGTCTTTGCCCTTGCCCTTGACTCTGGCCCTGCCCTTGCACAGTAGGAGGTGGAGGGAGCGGGCAGTCTCGAACCTGGTATTGGTGGCTTCTACAGCGGAAGCATCTCTTCGCTGTCCGACACTCCTTGGCAAAATGTCATGATTTCCCGCAAGCGTTGCAGCTCACCTTGGGCCGTGTATTGGGATACTGGCCATCTTGATTGAAGTTCCCAAAGTACTGGCCCCCAGCAGGTCGACGGTTCTGCTCTTGTGACTGAAAGTTCCCCCGGTTACCCTCCTTCCTTTTGGCTCCCCGCTGCTCATTGAAATAATTGCTCTGCTCCTTCATCGCCCTCTCTACGTTAACAGCCGTATCATATAGATCAACATAGGAG
>NCQT01047989.1:1347-12529 GCA_002740465.1 Stenocereus thurberi | reverse complement strand
TCCATATTTTTGGCCGATTGACTTATGCCGAGAGTGTGGTCAATTAGCTAGTGTGAGAGAGAGGATAGCCTGGTTCGGGGTATGAAAATAGTCTCAATCCTAGCTAGGTCTGAGCGTCGCTACTTTTATGGTCTAACTAGGCTGACCCCATGAAAATAGGTGGTTAGACTAATTAGACTAGCTCCTGAACCTTAAGAGAGGGTTTGGGTGGTCTTCATCGGTGCAACCGACCATCTCTAGTTTTCTGAATAGGTTGGGTAGGTTAGGACTCCTCTTGATTAGTTGGTCCATCAATTGGTCAAATCATGAGGCTAAACCTCTTTTCTTGTGTTTATAAGCTTACTTTAGCTTTTCTTTATTTCCTCTTTATCTTGGACTAGATTGAACACCTAAGCTAATCCCGGTACTTGAAACCCAACTTCCAGTGGATGATACCTCGAGTACTCGATGAGAAACCTTGCACTTGGGGTTATAAATTTTAAAACTCAAATTCTTCATAACATATGAACATATTGATTCCTTGAGTGAACTAGTATATTCATTCTGGTGAACTTGAGCATGCATTTGCCGAACATGTACATTTATTTTGGTGAATGAGAGCATGCATTTTGGTGGAATTTTATATTCATTCCGATGAACAAGGGCTTGCATTTTGGCGAACCTTCCCATTCATTTTGGTGAAAGTGTCTATTCATATGGGTGAACTAAGGCTTATACTTTGGTAAACTTGTTTATTCATGCGGGTGAACTAAGGCGGCCATTTTGTTAAACTTGGCATTTTATATTGGTGATCTTGGACTTGTTTTCTAGTGAACTAAATTTTATCCATCCCATGATCTTATATGTCATTTTAGTGAACTTAGTATCTTTCCAAAGACATCAATTTGTATTAGCCCATTGAAGATTTGTTTAGGTAAACTTAGAGATCTTTTTCAGTAAACTAAATTTGATTCCTACGGCGAACCCATATGTTCATTTTGGTGAACCTTTGCACTCTTTTTGGTGAACATGTCTATTCACGTTGGTGCACCAAGGTTTGTATTTTGGTGAAATTATCTATTCAAATTCATGCATTTAAGTGAAGTTGTGTATTCAATTTGGCGAACTTGTGAATTTATTTAAGTAAACATGGATACCCTTTTGGTGATAAATTTGATCCCTTCAGTGAACCTATATGTTCATTTTGGTGAATCTTTGCATTTGTGTTGGTGAATGTGTCCATTTATGAGGTTGAACATGGCTTCCATTTTTTTTTTTGGTTGATAAAAAAGTTAAAACTTTCAATGATCATAAAAAACATGACTATAGAAACTTTTTGTCATTGATCATAAAAAAATGACTATAGAGTAGCTTTGCGCATTTTTACAGAAGTTTACTGCGTTTCTTTTTTTTCTTTTCACTTTTCCATAGTATGTTCACATATACTAGTTGAAGGTACAATATCCTAGTATGACAAAAATGTCCTTCCCCTAATTCCCTTTTAAATGCGATCTTAAATATCCGCTAGGTGAACTTCCACTCTTGTTTTGGTGAAACTATGCATTTGCACACTTGTTTTAGTGAGTATCCCTTAGGAGAACTTGCACGAACTTGCACACTTATCAATTCTCTGATTCTTTTCTTGCATTCACATATTTACTTGCGTTTTGTTCTATCTCCAATTGTACTCCAAGCTTTGTTTTTTAATGGTGTTCTTGTTGTCTGTTTTTCAATTTATTTTCTTTTTATCATGCAAACTTTATAATTGCTGTACTTTGGCTACTTTTTTCTTTTTCAAAAAATGGTTAGTACAAAAATCGGTCAAAAGTAAAAACAAGCTGAGTGCTACTCAAGAAGATAGAGGGATTGGAACTCAAACCACTCGAAGGTGTAGAATATTTGAAGATTGGGCAGGTTAACAATTAGAGGTAGGTGTTTTTTTAAAAATAAATCTTCCTATTTGTATTTTTAAATAATTTGTTTAATTTCTGCTTTGGAATGTTGGAACAAGTAGATTGTGTATGAGACTTCTTTGTAGTAAGTGCATTAGATTTTCATAGTATGGATACCTAATTACTATGACAAAAGTATGTACATGACTCTAGTAGAAAGCTTTTATAGAAAATAAATTTCCACGTTTATAGAATTGTAACACATTCCTATTAAGTATTTTTAAATTACTATATGGTGAATGCAACAATGCCACTTTTTTGCTTCAATGATGATAAAGGCAAGTGCATCAATGTGGGGGAAATACTTAGCTTATCTACCTATACACTGAGGCATCTCATATGCAAATGAGATATGCTACTTATAACTCACTCTTTCCCTACATTGTCCCTCCTATATTATTACCTAGCTAAATTATGAATGCGTAACTTAAACATATTAGCAATCATACTAAAACTGTACCATAAAAAATAGAATACGCAAATCTTTACCAAAGGTAAGGGCAGTCTTCATCATGAATGAGATGAAAACTTGATTACTCTTAGACTTGTACAGGAATTGTAACAATTGAAAGAAGTCGTACGACTACTGAAGAATACATTCAATGGTAGCCAGTATAGATCATCTAGACATCAGCTGATATACAATTCATCCTAATTGCGATCCTCACCAAACCTATGTATCTCACTCAGACTTCTTCAAATAAGCAAAAGAGAGGGAAATCAGACATAAAAATTCTTTTTTGAGTTGAAATCCAATGAATTTGGTTAAATAAAATTATCTTTATCATTGTTTTCCTATGTATATTTTCTTACATCCAACTGAAGCTTCAGTTGAACACAAAAGGTAAATATTCAGTTTTGTTATATCTAAGGGTGTACTTTTTAACAACTAAAGATTCATTTTTATTCATTTTTTGAATCATATATGCACATTCTTTATTTATCATTCAAGGCTCATTTTCTAAAAGCTAGATATTCATTTTTGAATTACTAATATTCTTAAAAGTTAAATATTCATTTTCTCATATTTAAGGGTCAACTTTTTAAGCATTAACTTTGTAAGATCTCAATATTCATCTTTACATCTAGAGTTCACTTTGTAAAAGTTAATATTCAATTTTTTATAACTGAGCAATCACTTTTTAATAGCTAAATATTCATTCTTTTATATCCAAAGGTGGTGTTTTTAAAAATTAAACATTCATTTTTGTTCATTTTTAAAATCCTAAATGTTCATGATCTTATATACTAGGATTGATTTTCTAAAAGCTAGAAGATGTACTCAATCAAGTTTGCTATCCATTGAATCATACTTCACGAAATTTACAAGTAAAAATCACCAAAAAATATTAGTGATCAAATTCATTAAATTAGATAAATTCTTGCACAAAGTTTTAGGAATATTTAGTTCAATAATGTCGTTTGACTAAATATTGGTCGTAATTCATGATATTTGAACATCAATTAAGAGAAAAATACCCAACAAGTTTCCACAATTGTAACATAGGTTTATATTGGATTCTCCAAAATGACTACAACTGCGGAATAAGTTTATATTTTTTTTTCCAATCCAGAATGTTTATCAATTCAACAACTTTAATGCTTCATATACCAAATTCTGAACATTCAAGAACAAAACTAGTCACTTTAATTATGTTTGAAGCATCTATAACCCTTTCAAAGACCTTTCACAATTACAACCAATGACTTAGTTTAAGCTATCACAACTTACTTCTTATTGGTTTTCTAGATCTTCAACACCAACTTACTCAACCCCATTCTTTAGGTAGATTTTTGGTTTTGTTTTTGTTTATTATGTTTTATCTCCCTCTATCCTAATAGTAAAACAAGAGGATATAGAATATATAAAGATAAGAAAGAAAGTTGCCTAGGGCAGATGAAAGGAATGCTAAAAGTTAACTAAAAAGCATAAAGAAGAAAGATGTTTAATTTAAGATAACTAGAGCTGGAAATACACTAAAGCTTTGCTCGAGCTACTACATTCCTTGAGCCTGAATTCTTACTTCTTTCTTCTTTCTTCTTTCTCACAAAAGATTAAGATTCTATGGCATTTTAACTAAAGAAAATCTCACCATCAATGGCCAATCTTTTTATACCAAGGGCCACACAACCTACGAAGCTCCAAGGATGCTGTAAATTAGAAATACAAAATGGAGTAGACAATACATGTTGAAATGATGAGCATTAAGAAATGATAGGATAAAAAGAAATTATTGAAAGTGTCAAGTGGATGTAGATGTAGCAATTCTAACATTGTTGGTAAAACCTTCCTTGCACAACTTAAAAGATCTACATATTAAGTAAAAGCCACTCTTAAAGTGCAAAAGTAGGTGGTTGTGGTAAAGATCATCCAACAATAGGCCGGTCATCCTTACTACCGACGTGGATAGAGAATAATGAAGGTTTGTATGCCATGCCAAATCCAAGGCCTATACAAATGAGACATATCATTCCAATTAAGTATCAAATTGAAAAATTTTTAAAAAATCTTAACTTTGCTTAATAAAAGCATATGCATCAATGCGTGACTCCATGGAATACGTTTTCCACTAATAAGGTCAGGCAATAATCCCAACGTCATATATTACACCTTTAGGTGGGTTACTTCCAATACCCAATGTAACGCCCCAAACCGTACATGGTTCATTACTTGCATTTACTTGCTTAAGTTCACCAATTAAAGATAATAACCCAATGAACAGGGGCATTACCACCGTCCAAAAAGGACAAGGCTTCCCTTTTATATATGCAAAATTAGCCATAAAACCAAAGTTTACCCTCAAAAGGGCATTCATACCATCACAACCATTCAAACCATTTAGTTATGTACAGAAATGGTTCTAACATCCCAATCATCTCAATGATTACACCAAAATACATAATTCAGTTCAAATATACAGTTTCAACATCAAAATACAGCACAATATGATATGATAGCATCTCAGCACTCATACATCACCAGTCACATGGACAGTCCTGGCTCACTTATCACCTTTAGCCGTCCTGCCCGCTTGAGGGCGGTTCACTGAACACTTTTCTAAAACAAAACATAAAACATTTCGAATTGTGAGCCAAAGCACAGTACATGCATTCCTGTAATGTTAAAGATTCACTGAAAAGTTATTTGGGTCCGCTTTGCAATTCATTTTAATTTTAAAACTGGGAATGAGAGGCACATAAAACTGAATTGCCAATTATTATCTGTTAGTGCACCCCTAAGTAATTGTTACGATCTGTGAATAGGTGTACACATGCCAAGCTGACCAGGGGACTTGGCCTGAAGCCGCGCGGATACCTGGAGGGCAATGCCCTATAACTGATAACTGATGGGCCACTAATTATGTGATAAAATACTGATTAAATTGATTCATTGATGTACTTACCAAAACATTATAATTTCAATAAATACATGCTGATTTATAAAGATACAGATAATGAACATATCTAGAGGTTTTAAATGCAAGTTCATGGAATAATAAGATGCACAAAAGTGGAGAAAACGAAATCTTAGGCCTTGATTCTATTCACAAGATCATTATAGGAACATGAGGTCAGAAATGAGCTTGTTCTTATAAATGATGCCTGTAACTAAAGCTGACTTATGAAGAATCTTTACAAACCAGTTAATAGATTAAACTAACATGATGAAACTATATAAACCATAAAAATGTGATTTAAGGTACGGTGGCAAGTTCACAGCAAAAAGGCTTATAAAGTGGGTACGGAAAGAATAATTCACAAATTATACTCCCGACCTCGAGATGAGGCCTAAGACCCCAATATGAAAAGCTTAGGAAGTCCTCTAAAACTTTGATTGAGGACACAAAGCATGATTCCTACGATAGGGTTTCTAAAATGGGGCTGGAACACCAATATATCAGTTTTGAGTCCATCCTGCACAAGTTCAGTAAAATAACCATAACGTTTTTCAGAAACCTCGGATTAATCCGATTCAAGAGCCATTTTAAAGCTAACAGAATGAGCTATCTACCCGCTAAAAAGCTTAATTTTTAGCTAGGCTGATCATTACCAGTTTCATCTCAAAGTTTGTCCTATTTTTCTGGAATTTCCAGCCTCACTGTTTGAGTTTGTTCGCTCACTTTTCACACAAATTCTCAATTTAAACCATTCTTTAAAAGCATGTTAACACACTGTGGTCCATCCCAACATCATAAAAAAACACCAGACTTAATTTCACTTCATATTCATATCCAATAAGGCTCATTTTCTAGTCACATATGCATATATTTCAACTTTAATACTAGTTTGGTCCAAACCATACATTCTTGGATAAAACCCTAACTTAAGGTCAACTTGAACTCACTCCCATTATTTCAAACCACCATAAACATAATAATAAACTTCAATAGATTAAAAGATGATCAAAATCAAGGATAAAACAATCAATATCCAACACTTAAACATGAAGCTTGCATGATTAAGAAGTAATCCTAACCCTAGCATCATCCAACTTCAACTCCACCATGATGCATCATTAAAATAATTCTTAATTCAACCAAAACAACATGATCCACCATTAAAACAACCAAAACAAGAAGCAAAACCAAAAATCCAAAGAACAAGATTGAAACCACTTACTTTGAGCTTGAAATAAGTGGAGATGGAGATGATATTTGGTGATTTTAAGGGTGGAAGATGGTAGCCGGTGGAGGGTGGTGGTTGGAGATTGCAATCCTTGCCAGAGGTTGGCCAGAAAGTGGCTGGAAAACACCACAGAAGGGCTAGCTGCTGCTATTTTGGTTGAGCTGTGGGGTAGAGAGAAGGAAGAGAGAAGAAGAGAGAGAAAGTGTCTTGAATTTACTTGGTGCAAAACAAAAGCTTAAGCAAACTAAATACTTGGCTGAAAATTAATCCTCAAAATCTACTTTTTACAAAGTATAATTAAGGCCTAACTAATGGTAATCAGGTAAACAAATAGGGTCAAGTCTTAGAGGACTAAAATTGGCCTTAAACGGGCTCGGGTTCAAAAACTAGCTCAAACCGAGTGCGCTTGAAAAAGTTTTTTTTTTTTGGCCAAAGCTCGAGGTTAAATGTTTGTGGGGTCATGAAAAATAATTAAATCGCTCAATTCATAATTATCAAGGCCTAATAACAATCTCCAGAATTTGACAAGAACTAAAAACCCGAATTGCAAGGTGAGGGCCCATCTAAATTTTCCCAATTGAAATGACAAAGAAAAACGATGATTTAAATGCAATGAAATTAATCATATGGATTCATGACATGAATTAACATGATTTAGGGTCGGACTATTGCAGCATTACCCCCTTAAAAAGTTTCGCCCTTGAAACTGATGAACTTAATCATAACATGCAGGATTGCCTCGAATAAATGTCGGTATTTGGTTTTCATTGCCTCTTCGGTCTCCCAAGTGGCTTCTTGGGAGGTGTGATTTGTCTAGAGTACTTTGACCAATGATATCTGCTTGTTGCGCAGCTGCCTGATCCTGCGATCTAGTATTTGGATAGGACGCTGCTCTTATACTAGATCTTCAGTGATTTCAATAGGTTCAGATACAATGGTATGGTCCGGATCTGAAATATATTTCCTAAGTTGAGAGATATGAAACACGTTATGAACGTGCTCAAGTTCTACAGGCAGATCTAGACGATAAGCAACGGGATTCAACCTTTCAATGATTTCATAAGGTCCAATGTTCCTTGGACTCAATTTGCCCCATACTTCGAACCTTTTGATACCTCTAATTGGTGAAACTTTCAGAAAAACTTTATCGCCTACTTGAAACTCCAGAGGCCTTCTTCTTTTGTCTGCATAACTTTTTTGTCGAGTTTGGGCAACCCGGATATGTTCCTGAATCTTTCTTATTGTTTCTGCAGTCTCTTGAATCATTTTAGGACCTATAATTAGTGCCTCGTCTAAATCACTTCAGCACAATGGGGTTCTACGTTTTCTCCCTTATAAAGCCTCAAATGGGGCCATTTTTATGGTGGACTGATAGCTATTATTATAAGAGAACTCCACCAAAGGTAAGTCATCTTCCCACTTCCCTTAGAACTCTAATACACAAGATCTCAGCATGTCCTCCAAAATTTAATTCACTCTTTTAGTTTGTCCATCTGTTTCTGGGTGATAGGAGCTACTGAAGTTTAGTTTGCTCCCAAAGGCCTTTTGAAGCGCTTGCTGGAAACGTGCTTGGAATCTTTGATCCCTATCTGAGACTATGTCCAAAGGGATCCTGTGCAGATGGTCTATCTCCTTAACATACAATTGGGCTAATCTTTCAACTCCCCAACTATCCTTAATTGGCAAGAAATGGGCCGACTTCGTGAGTCGATCAACTATGACCCAGATAGCATTCTTTTTCGAGGTAGAAAGGGGTAAACCCATAACAAAATCCATTGAGATTGAATCCCACTTCCAAGTGGGGATTTCTAAGGGTCATAGTTCCCTTACAGGATGCTGATGCTCTGCTTTAACTTTCTGGTAGGTTAGACACCTATCCACATATTCTGCAACGTCCTTCTTCATATTATTCCAGCAGAAGTATTGTCTCAGATCTCTGTACATCTTGGTGCCTCCTGGATGTACAGAATAACGAGTATTGTGAGCCTTTCCAGGATCTGCTTCCTCAATACTTCATTTTTAGGCACACACAGGCGATTCCGGAACCGCAGGGTCCCATCCTCATGCATTACAAATCCCAGAGACTTCCCTTTCTCTAAATTTTGCTTTATTCGTTGGAGTTCGGGATCACTTTTCTGATTCAGTGGAATTTCCTCCACTATGGAATACTGTAAGGTAAGTGCTGATAATTGAGCATTTGTTTGCCCATGGGACACTAATTGAATCCCAAATCCTCAAGTTCTCTCAAGAGGCTCAATTGAGTAATCACCACAGTGTTTGAGCTATGTTGCGCCATCCTACTCAGGGCATCCGCCACCACATTTACTTTACCGGGATGATATTAAATCTGCAAATCATAGTCTTTAAGTAACTCAAGCCAACGCCGTTGCCTCAAATTGAGCTCCTTCTGGGTGAAGATATACTTTAAACTTTGATGATCAGTATAGATCTTGCATGGTGCCTCATATAAATAATGTTTCCAAATTTTCAATGCAAAGACCACGACTGCTAACTCTAAGTCATGGGTAGGGTAGTTTTTCTCGTATGGCTTGAGTTGTCGAGGGGCATAAGCTGCTACTTTGTCTTCTTGCATTAGTACACACCCCAGATCGTTCTTTGAAGCGTCCCTATAAATAGTGTACTCCTTTCCTTCCATTGGTAACGTTAGGATTGGGGCGGTAGTTAGTCACTGCCTTAGCTCTTGGAAAGCTTTTTCACATCTTTCAGTCCACTCGAACTTGTTCGCTTTCTTCAGTAGATTCGTCAGTGGTGAAGCTATTTTCGAAAGGTCTTTAACGAATCTTTGATAGTAGCCCACTAAACCCAGAAAGCATCTAATCTCTGTAACATTAGTAGGCCTTGACTATTCTGTGAGTGCTTTCACCTTCTGAGGGTCAACTTTAATTCCTTCTTTTGTAACCACATGTCCCAAAAATACTATTTCCTCCAACCAAAATTCACATTTCTTTAATTTGCCATAGAGTGGATGCTCCCTCAAAGTTTACAATATTGTTCACAATTGCTTAGCGTGTTCCTCCTTGCCCTTAGAATAAATAAGGATGTCATCTATGAACACTACTACAAACTTGTCTAAATAGGGTTTGAAAACCTTGTTCATAAGGTCCATGAAGGCTGCAGGGTCATTAGTGAGATCAAAAGGTATCACTATGAACTCATAGTGACCATACCTGGTCCTAAACACTATCTTAGGAATGTCGTCAGGTTTAATTCTAAGTTGATGGTACCTTGACCTCAAATTAATCTTAGAGAACACTCCTACTCCTTGTAGTTAATCAAACAAGTCTTCTAGTTGTGGCAGAGGGTATTTGTTTTTGATGGCAATCTTATTCAACTCCCTGTAATCAATACATAAGCTTAAGGTTCCATCCTTATTCTTGACAAACAACAATGGGGCACCCCATGGTGACACACTTGGCCTAATAAAATCCTTCTGTAATAACTCATCTAGTTGAATCTTTAGTTGCTTAAGCTCAGTTGGCGCTATACGATACAGGGCTTTAGAAATCGGTTGGGCTCTAGGAATTAATTCGATTCCAAAATCAATTTCCCTCTACAGGGGTAGTCCTGGTAACTCCTCAGGGAAAACATCTTCAAATTCACAAACTACAGGTATATTTTCTGCTTCCTCTTTTTTGTTTGGGTGTAAATAGTATAACACCAATATCCAATACATCCTAGACATAACAACTTACTGCTTTCACAGCGGAGTTCAAAGAATAAGATTTTGCCTCTTTCTGCCCATAAAAACACACTTTTCTCCCTTTTTCTTCTTTCAAGATAACCTTAAGATCTTCACAGTCAATTTGGGCTCCATAAGTGTGCAACCAATTCATTCCCAAAATGATGTCAAAATTGGATAAATCAAATTGAATCAAATCCACAGGAAAAGTGGTTCTATCAATGGTGATAGGGACAAGTTTATAAGAGAGGGGGCACTCAATCACAGAATCATTGGTTTCCATCCTCCTGTTCTCAAGGCTCAATTGTATAGCAAGTCGGGCAGATATAAATGAATGAGTGATGCCCGAATCAAATAATACACAAGATGACTTTGAATTTAAAAAGAGAGTTCCAGTTACTACTGTACCAGAAGTAACAGCTTCCTTTTTGTTTATCACAAATGCCCTTCCTGCAACTGCAGGCCTTAAAAGTAGGGGTCCCTGGTGCAGCAGAGTCAAGGGTTTTACTGCGCTCTTGTCTACAGCTTTTAGTTGTCAGGGGCATGCAGTGATGAGGTGTTCAGGACTTCCACACCATATACATTTGTTGGTGCCAACTCGGTATTCAGGAGTGGTGTGATTGGTTCTTCCGCACTTCTTATAGGGCTCTGCAGAGCTTGTAGGATGGCTCTTGGGAGGAGTGGGAGTGGGTTTCTTTGATTCACACTCTCACTGGGAGCTCCCCGCTCGATCCCTTTCATCTTCTAATTGATCAGGTTCAAGGCCCTCAACTCCGTATCACACGCTCTACTTCAGCGGCTCGCTCGTACAGCTCTTGGTAAGTTAGAATTGGTTGCCTAGCTAAGTGATTCTGAATGTAGAAGGCCAAACCCTCGTCAAACCTTCTCATCTTTAACCTTTTAGATGACACAAATTCAGGGACAA